>JAODOY010020979.1:0-24885 GCA_025399855.1 Forbesichthys papilliferus
CACACACACACACACATACAGACATATATATATATATATATATATAAGAAAAATCCCAAAAATAATTTTGCTCTGCTCAGGGATTACTAAAATCCCACTATGCATAAAAAAAGATTTTGTGTTAAAGCGGAATTTTACTTTTGCTAAAACACTTGACACTTCCATAGCCTCAGAACATAATATTATTATACAAAGCCTTAGTTGGTTGTTGCAGAGTTAAAAAGGTTCGTATAAAACCTAAATGAAACATTAGAAAACATTTTATTCTGCAAACAAACACATGATATGATGAGAACATGGCAGAGATAGAAATCATATTTGAATACACATTATAAATACTAATAATGCATTTTTGCAAATATTGGATACATACGAAAGTTAATGAGATAATGATGAATGATTAAGTTAATGACCATTAACAGAACTACTCAACTAAAATAATTACCAGCCACATTAATAAACATTTTAATAAACAAAACGTGTATTTTTGCCTTTCCAACCTGCTGTCCTCTGAAGAAATCAATGGGGGTCCCAGAAAAACCAACTCATGTAGTCGACTTTACGGAGCTCGAGTGAGATTATTTAGTTCAAGAATAACATTTACCAAGACTTTAAATAACAACCTGTGGCAGGTTTGTGTGTGTGTGTTTTGTGTGCGCTCGCATCGTTTCATGTGATAATATAACAAAATAAAAACCAAAAAACTATAGCAAGTATAGACAATAGTTTAGAAAGAAATTACTCTTTATAAAACAAACACACACATATATATACATATATACATATATATATATATACACACATACATATATATATATATACACACACACACATATACACACACACACACACATATACATATACACACACACACACACATATACATATACACACACACACACACACATATACATATACACACACACACACACACATATACATATACACACACACACACACATATACACACACACACACATATACACACACACACATATACACACACATACACACACACACACACACACACACACATATATATCTTATCAACAATAATCTGTATTTCACAGCAATTATTGAGGCATTCACATATAAACAAAAATGTTGCTGTGTCCTATTTTCACACAATATTATTTAGCACAAAACAATATTACCTTGTAATGTATAAACAATCATGAAAATAAAATAAAATGCAACTTAAACAAACACTTATGTTCACTTGTGTATCTTCTGAACACATACACACATACCTCAGTCTCTGGTCAAATCAAACAAACAATACCAGTCTGTGGTAGAATAGTTCCTGGTAGGGCTTCTCGCGGTAACCGCAAAAATTGAATACCGCGGTGTTGCTAACCCAACCGCAGGCCGTGGAAAGAAACCGCAGGTACCGCAAACCGCAATGTTTACATTTTTTTTTTTTTTATGAGGCTAGCCCATCGAATATGACGTCTGATCTAGGGCGTGTGCGCTATCTAAGTGTAGCGGTGGCCAGCCGGTAGCTGTGCGGTGCTAATCCTCACTCTCCGACACCTCATAGGACGTTCTGGCGATGCAGGCCCATGGGTTTTTGGCTTGCCTTGTAAGAGCCTTGTACTCTCTGCCTGGGAGATCGGAGTTCGATTCCCGGAGGGGGACGGACGATCTCCGTCACATAACCACAAATTTCCCCAGCCCCATATTAGCCGGTTGTAGCTTCTTATACCGTATTGGTCCGAATATAGGACGACCCCCCCCCCCACGCCTTTTTTTTTTCAAGAATAATTTTTGGAAAAACACATTTTGAAGATAAAATGTTGAAAAAATATATACTAAAAATACATTAAATAAAACTTGCTGTACCGTTTTTGAACATTCTTCTACTGGTTATTTAGCTCTTTGGCGATTCCCAGTGCCTTAAGTTGAAAGACCGCTCTATGGGCATTCTTTCATTACGTTTTCAGTCACGTACAGTATTTACACACTCCCATGTCAATCTCTTGGAAGCGGCCGCTTTTGGGAACACGGTAAGACTGTTTGCATTTCTAAGTCGGTCTTTTTGTGCTCTCCATCTTTTGAACATTGCACTCAGTGACTCCAGATTTATTGTCTGCAAGAGTTGTTTGATAACTCTGCTGCATTATTCACAATGATTCTAAAATTAGCATCGTAACACCTCAGTTATTTAACTTGACCTACTTTTGAGCCGCTTTGTTCAAGACGATCACTGTGTCTTTCCATATTCCATGCATCTGTATGCTAGTAGCGAGGGATGGTGGATTAGTGCAAAAACTATCTTACAAGTAATGTACACCATTTGTCTAGACCCCGAATATAAGACGACGTTACTTTTTAAAGACGCATTTAAAGAAAATAAGTCTTATATTCGGACCAATACGGTAATATATCCATTGTTGTAGCCTTTGGGAGTATGTATTTACGACACTCATTACGACGTTACGCTTTACAGTCACTTTACTACACTTTAGTAAAGTGCTGTGTGCGTCATCGAGTGATTCTTTTGGGACATATCTGCATTTCGTGTGGGAAAGAAAATGGAATATGTTGTTCCCTAATCTTTCGGGTTGTTAAACATGCTACATGCTACCTAAATCAAGGCGGTGTACCATAGGCTACGTTTGGCGCGCCATAGGCTTTTAATCTTTTGTTATTTAATATGCTTTATATAATATGCTTAATTTAATAATGAATTAATTAGTCATATTTTCCATCTGATATTTTAGCCCAACATCTGCCGGACAAAGTTACACGTGATTACCAGTAGGCCTACTAAACTGGTAGAAAGCATATGATGTTGCACAATTGTCTCACCACGGACTGAGATCATGTTGTCTATAAATGACCCAGAATCACACTATTTCGGAAGCTCTGCGCAACGAACTTGAACATTCAAAACAAAAACAAAAAAATGGCGATAATTCTGCAGACCGCGGTTTTGAGGCAACCTAAATCACCTTACTAGCTAGCTACCTGTACCTGTTTGTACGAAACGGAAATTGAGCATGTGACTCAGTATCTGCTTTCTCATTGGCTACTCTGAAAAATGGTGCGCTGCAAATGCTCCCTTCGTGTCAACTTGTGCAAGCGGCGTTAGTAGGCCGACATACAGTATGTAAGCTTTCTCTGCCCCGTTGACACTGAACGCACTAAATTACTCGCTCCTGACTCCACTCCTCAGGCTAAGTGCATGGAGGGAGAGGCGAACAAATAGAAAAAGTTATGAACAAATGCATAATACAAACTATATTGATGTAAACTACACTGTCTGATGTTATATATATTTTGAAAATGTACCAATATAAATTAAAAACCGGCATATCGGCCAGCCCTAGTCACTGCTCACACTAGCTAGAGCAAGAACCCGTCATGTTTTTTGATCCCAACCTGTGTGTATGGTAGTGTACCCACCAGGTTGTCCATGTCTGTCCTGGAGAGGATGTAGTTCCTCATGTTGGTGTTCTGGTGCAGCAGGGTGTAGAGCAGCAAGGTGGCTTGGTCTGAGCGCTGCTGCTCGCACAGCGCTGTGTACAGACTGTTGAAGTTGATCTGGAAGTGATGCGGCTGCTCCACAGGCGGCGATGACGTGTCTTCGTTGGAGGAGCATAAACAAGCAACATTCAAATAATACATTGGCTATTACAAGCTAATTGTAAGCTAACACGCTTTTCGTCTAATTCACCAAATAGCTCTTCGCTAGCGCTTAGCCAAGCGTCCATTGCATGTTGAAGAAAAGAATCTGGTACTTCTACACAGCCCTGGCTCCGTAAATACGAACATAAACAAAGTGGGGAACACCGCTCACAACAACGATGCCACTTTGCTTCACAGTGCGTTTCAAAGTGCGGGGCGGAGCTTCTGAGGGAGTTAGTTTTGATCTTTGGAAATTAGGAAGCATTCTCAAGAATGACTGACTGTGCTTTTAATTAAAGTTTCACTCAAAAAAAACAAACATACGCGACCACGTGAAATACTGCATTCACACCATTGAAAACGGGCCGAAAACCTTTGCTCTACTTTTATGCAGTTACTGTTTCCACCGCGTGACAGCCGTGCAAGCTGCACAATACATGTTTAACTGTTTGAGAAATGCACTTGCACACCAATCTATGGTGTGCTGCGTGTTAAAAGGGGGTCAACGATGATCATGGAGGACGACTGGCATCAGCCACCTCACCTTGCGTGTTTCTAAAGCACGCCACAGCCTGGCGGTACGGGTTGGTCCAGTCGGGCCCGTCCGTCAGATTGGCCAGAATCAGCAGCAGCAGCAGGCTCTGATTGGACAGCGGCAATGCGTTGTGCTCCTGGTCTCCTACTGGCTTGCTGCCGGCCCCGCCCAGCGTGAACACACTCCACAGCCCACCTGGGAGGTGAGAAGACACCAAGCAGGTACCATTTGGATCAACTGAAACACTATATATTAGTGCACACACACACACACACACACACACACACACACACACACTATGGTTATGGGGAAGTCTTGTAAGAATGCACAGTTCATCTCAACAGCTGTTTAGGCATGGGGGAGTGAGAGTTGGAAGAGCTTAACCAATGAAGCCATTGATTCTGAAGGTAACACGAGGACTACGTTGCCATCTAGAGGACAGAGACAGTAGAGCAGTTTCCAGTAGTATATAGCCAGCATGCCCCATTCTGTACGGATATCATCAGGTAATTGTGGTTCATCTGACTAGACTGACCTACAATTGGTCAATTAAATACGGTTAAAAATAGGGATACGCCAATATATATACGCCGATTGGTGATGGCCGATATTGGTCTATCTGTAAATGAGTTGGCATTCACAGTTGGCAGTGGCCGATGTCGTGACTGGCATGGTGTAAGAGGGCAGTGGGTACCGTTTGCAAACACGTGGTTTGTTTTCTAATAAATGTGGAGGATGTCGGCCGTGTTGGGAGTATTTCACCAACGTCGGTATCGGCTATCGACCGCAATGATACTGTCGATATCCTATCGACCCCGAATAAAAACATGAATTGATTGAGAATGAAATAGAAATAAGCCAACAAACGATGACAGCAAGAAGAAAAATGTGTGCGTGTGAAGAGGGGGAGGGGAAGGCAGAAATTGTGACTAAGCTGGACTCCTCACACTCTGGCACCACAGCGGCTAGACCAGTAGTGACAGAGGGCCAAATCTGGCAGCCACGCTGCACACGCACACGCGCACACACACACACACACACACACACAGATCTATTCCACCTCAGTGGGTGCTGTTTGCTATCTGTCTGGCATGGTTCCCCCTGCTTGTCTGCCTGCCCAACGCATAAACCCAATAATGCACTAGTGCATGGGCAGCCTCGGCCGTGGCCAACTGCCCAGTGGAAAAAGAGGAGGAGAGGAGGAGAGTGGGAAGAAGAGAAGAGGTCAGACATATACGGAGGCGCCCAAATGTTGGGGCGTCGGGGAAAGGGACAGGCAGTCAACTGAACTGTGTTATTAAGGAACGACGTTGAACTATCTGGTTTCTCAACCCTAATAGAGGATCTGGATGCAGTCGCTGCAGTGGGACATGCTTGAGGAAAACACCGCACAACACAAACAAAACACAACAATGCCCTAACACGCGAAAAGCCAGCAACGGATAATTAACCAATTAATTAATAAGTAAGCACCAAGCCTTAGAAAACCAACTACGTCAAGCTGGAACATTCGGTGCTCAGAGAAATGTATATAATGAAGACGTGCCAAAATCTGCAGTCCCTCAAATGGCCACATGACGCTGACTGGAAAAGGGACTCCAACGTTCAAATGTCAACAGCATACAGCATAAACAAACGTTCCACGTTCATGATAGGTGCATTGGGGGTGAATTGGTTTTCTGAACTATGCTACGTCAAGTAGTTGGTAATATAATTTAATATATTATATATATTAATTGGTATACAGAAAGGAAATGTTTTTATTTCTTACTGTGTATTGCGGGGCTTTCTGTCACAACATGTAAATGTACAGACATGTGGCTGGAGAAACAAATACACACACACACCTGTCTATGGAAATTAATTTCCTGAACTGAAAATATAATATCACATTTCCTTCTGTCGCACCACTTGCAGCATTGACCTTAACAGATATAGTGGCTTCTCAAAGCAGTCACCGTTACAGTTAGGAGCCTCAAATGGTAGACTGAATGTTCCGCTCACTTATTTATTTACAGCTTAGTAAATGAATTATGACATGATGGCTCTGCTCCAATGTCTTTGACAGGAGTGGATAGAAACTACACACGCACACACCTACAGTTCAATGCACACCGCGCACACACACACCTGTCTGATCAGCTTAACTAGCCATCTGTACCGAGAGAAGAAATACATAAATAAACAGTTAAAAAAATTAATATACTCTTATACTTTCGCACGTCATCAACCAACGTGAAACACATCCACCTAAACACTAACAAGCTGGAACATTCTGTTACAGTAACTTTAACCCACATAACACTACCCTAATTAAAACAGATGTATTCCCCCAATGCAACCTCAAACTAAGTGCTATCCTAAAAGGTGAAGACCACCGGAGAAGTGTTTTATTAATAATGTTAACAGGCTCGCTGTCTCTGTCCTGTAAGGGGAACCCCGTTACCGCCTGTCCTGCTATGCCAGCGATGTGCAACATGAGGACGGGACATGGGTTGCCATTGTGTGTGGCAACGTAAAACACAGATGGCTCAATTACCAACAGTGTGTGGAACAGACAACAGAGAGAGAGAGAGCGAGATGTGCGTCTCGTTTTAAGTCTGTTCGACCAGAGTTGGCTGCCCCAAATTCTAAGAGTCACGATTTCACACGAAGAGGAGGTTGAAGCAGTAGGCACCGCGTTTCTAGTCTCGGCGATAATCCCTACCAGCAGACACTATTTCAGACTGTGTGTGTGTGTGTGTGTGAGTGTGTGAGAGAGAGAGAGAGAGAAGAGAGATCCCCTTGACATTAATATGGCATCAGAAATGTAATGTTCCTTTTCTTTGTCATGTGGCCTGCACCGTAGGCACAGGACAATATGAAAAGTGACCATTAACCTAGACAAAAAAAATAAAAAGTGATACAGGATAGTATACCGATAAACCTCAAAATATGCTTACCGGTAACTCTTAAAACAGTACAGAAATATACTGGAATCTTACATTTTGTTAAGAAATACATATTTTATTCATAAGACACATTTAGTCTATTTTACTTTGTTTTGAAATCAGTCTGTCAACATATTCCATTAATCTTTTTTTATCAAATTAATAAATGAGGAAATCAGCTATTGCAAGATTGTGAAGATATTCATGCTTATGATATGTGAGGATATTCGTGATTATCCCAATGGAAATTCACCACAATAAAATTATCTTGTATTCCGACAAACGATAAAATAATGTATCATCACATTCCTAATGGCCTGTGTTCTGTTTAACAGAGCAAGGACCTGGGTTCACATGCCTCACTGGTGTGTGTGTGTGTGTGTAAGAGAGAGACAGGTTAAAGCAGGCATGTCCAATAGCTTACACAAGTTACTAGCGTGCCAACAGAAACAGTGACGTCTGAATCAAGAGCAACGGAATTTACAGCCAGTCCTACTAGCGGTCTGGTTTAGTCTATGGCACTGTAAGTGGATTTATGGCTTAACATTTGTTCCCAGGGAGCAGGGCATGATGTTCGTCATGGTGTAGCCCGCCCTTTGCCTAGTACGGTAAGCCCTGGACAACACCAGTATACATTATATGAGCACGCGCACACACACACACAAAGCTAGATCAAAGTGCATGAGAGGCAGCGCGTCTATGCATGTGCACGAGCGGAGGCTACAGACAGACGGGCTCTAGGGGATTACAGAGGAGGACGGGGGCCTGATCACTGGCCACAGACACACAAGCTGACTGAAGGCTGGATGAATGCCGAGTGCCCACTGATATGCATCTGCCATCTCTGTCAATCAAAAAAATAAATACCCCAGAGGAAACCTTTTCATTCTCATATCTGAATGAATGAATGTGTGTGTGTACATCACACAGACACACACACACAATCACACACCCTTGTTTATTTTAAAAAAAAAAACGTTATCACTCTAGCAGAGCTGTCAGGGTGCTTCTCTCATCTCTCCAGATAAACAGCAGTTTCTTCCCTTTTGGCATCGATGAGCGAGCAGAGAATTAATGAACATATCTAAATAAGTTAAGGCAAAAACACCAATGAGCTTCTAATGACCATTACACTGTTTCTATTAGTGCGTCAATCTCAAACACGCATGAAGTCAATTGTGCCATTAATTATCACCAAAAGATATGATAGAATGTCGAATGAGTCTACCGCCCATTCGTGGAAGCCTTGCCATTTGCAGTTCTGATAGACACCAGATTCTAAAACACCATGTGTGACATCATAAATGTAAATGTGTCAAGCGCTGCAGGGGTGGTTAGGCGTTTCATAACGTCACATCACAGTGGTTGAGCAGAGACAGCTGGATCTACATCAGGGTAGGATATAAGCGCAACAAAGACCAGGAACCGTTTGGATATTGGACAGCTGCACGCGTCTGTAGCCTTGACATGTCTTAAAAGGAGATTGTGTATGCAGGAAGGAAATGGGAAGGAAAAAAAAGGCAGTTTTTTGTGCTCCGTAGATAAGAAAAGCGTGCTAAACGACACTATCTTAAAAGCTTGCGAAAATAGCTTTAATAGGCTGTGAAAAGTTATAGTCCTAAAACCAACCATGCATTAAGATTGAAAATGAATAATAAAATAAATGTCTTATGTCTGGTCGTTATTTCGTCTACATTGCAATAAACATTACAGCACAAAGACAACAGACCTGGGTTCACATGCCTAATTGGGGTGTGTGCAAAGTCAGACTGGAACTGAAAAAGGCCTGACGCTTTGAAGCCGACCAGCCAGAGAACCGTCTAGAGTAGACCTTGTTGGTAAATACAAATAACATCCACTATAATAAACTACGATGCAGTAGTTTATTTAATTTTGTAGATAGTCTGGCCCTTTCTATTGGCCTTTTATTTGTTTTTATATATATACACACACATTTAGGCTACAATCAGTAGTTTGTACGTTAAAAACCAGCTGGGGTGAATCTTGAGGGGAATGTGACATACTGTACAAAGCCATTTGGGTGTGCTTCAGCACCAAGACAAAGAGTTTACCGCCAATGTTAACAACCTAATCCTATTAGCTAGGCTATTAACCTCCCAACTCTAGCAAACAGGGTGAACTTTAGAAAAATGAAAACATCATTTGGATGTTTGAATTAGGCCTATCTAAATGTAGTAAAGGTTACTGCTTGTACCAGACATCTCTTGTAGGCTATAGTCCGTACTGCTGACAGTCACTTGACTTGGGGTGCAACATAGGCCTGCGTGTTCTGTCTTTTACATTTGACTGGATTGGAGTGCTAGTTTTTCTGCAAGTTATCTTTTCGCTTGCACTCGATTTATTTGGAGAAACTAATTTAAGAAACTAAATGGAAAAACAATTGTTCATACACCACACAGCATTCGATTGTGTGACAAGTCTTGGGCCAATCAGATCTCTGCATTTACAAGGATCGGTCCAAGATAGTAGGGGTCGCTCGTATCTCCCCTCAATATTGAAAGAATTAATTTGGCCAAGTCTGACAAACACACAGAGACAGCGATGCAATGCAAAAAACTCTTTGACCACTGGGGAATATGATGACCAGTCCGTCCCTGGGTGTGTGTGTGTGTGTGTGTGTATGTTCTTACTTGCAACCCCTGAGGCCAGACCATAGAGCAGCCCCCCTCCGTCAGCATGGGGTTCAAAGATGTGTGTAGCGGGAGGTGGACATTTCTCCTGTCTGATGAAGTTGTACAGCAAGGTTTTTACCAGGCGGCTAGTGAGAGACAGACTGACACGCACAGACAGAGAGCAAACTAAGACATATGAACATTTGAATATGTACCATTAGAAAAGAGTTTCCAACAAATGCTTTTGTTGCTTTTTCTCAACAAGCATATAGAACGCTAATAAACTATACAGTATCTCTCAGAAATCTTCCATAGCTGTGCATGATTGAAAATAATGAATTCACACACATTGACCGAGTGCACGTTAGTACGTAATACTGCTTGTAAAGATGCCTAACTTCACCATCTGTTTTATTTGGCACCGGTACATAATCCATTTAACCATGATGACACTGCTCTTCAAAACCCCGGAGAAGATTCCTAGGACCTCTAAATGAGGCTGATTCATAGGCTACACTCAAAACAGGACTGAGCCCGCTGTCAGAAAAGCTGCAAACAGAATGTGACGGTTGATGACTCAGTCAGTGAGGCAGAGCACAAGTAACATTCTTAACATTCTTACAAACCATAATGATTTGTTTAACGGGGAGATGTACAGCCATGCTATATTATCACAGATGAACCCGAGTGTAAAATAAAGTGAATACATTGATCTCCACAATATTTTCAAATACAGAAGTGTCTGTATTGTGTTTATTCATTTTGTTTTCTTTTATAATTCAGTTACATTTTATATTGGTAGTGTTGTTATGTCATTCAGTAACTTAAATATTGTAACAAGTATGTCGGTATGCCAGATCAGAGTGGTTTAGTGTCTGCTCTTTTTCCATACGTGTGCGATAGTTAGCATGTGAACTCACCATCGCCCCTTCATGATGGGTTGATAGATGATGCCATCTCGGATGATGTCCTTGTGGAAGAGCTGGTAGGAGAACAGCACTAACAGAGTGGTCACCGCCTCAAACAGGATACTGTAGGTGATATCACTATGACAACAAACAGATCGGCGTATTATAAAATACAATTGTTAAATTAATATCATCCATGAACGATGATAGCATAGATTTACAGGAAATTAAAGATTATGCATTAAAAGGACATCATTGATTCCAATCAAAACAGCCAGTGGTTGTTTTAAAAGGGTGAAGAGAAGGCAACAGAACTATTGAGCTGGCTCCCATTTCCCTTGCATTCACAATAAACACAATGCACACCTACTAAATCCACTGTGTGTACTCTTCCTGTTGTCAGTGGATAAATAAACTGTATTTGCCTTTCACTTCCATAAACCCCAGATGTGTTTACACAGCAGATTCATTGCGGCCATGTGTGCGCATGCATTAAACACAGTGAAAGAAACATGCGCATGGCAACGTTATATGCACATGCTGTGTTCTCCATGGCAGTTAATGGCCTAAAAACACACATAAAAATAATGCATTGCTCAAGAATACCCTCGATGTCACACGCGTTTCCTTTATGCAGTCCGTACTGGGAAACATTGCATTTCCATGTGTAATAGTCTCTGTAGACAGTCCGTCCAAGAGCTGCTGAGTGATTACTACTTACAAAAATGTGCTTGCTGCTGCTGTCATGCTACTTGCGAATTTGAAATTGAACCAGGAGGAAAATCTGGCTACCTATAAATGTCTTTATTTGCGTTATAGAATTTGAGTATCCAAAACAAATAATAGATCGGGTGCAAAATATATTTGTGAATTGTGTAATAAACACAATGAGAAAATCAATGTAGATCTGGACGCAGAGGAGATGTATGTGGATACATATAATTTAAATTAGATGTATTAGCAATCATGTCTCTGTAAAAGCCGGCTATGAAAGCCACACATGAATCATCAATATTTTTGTTTTTATAGAGTAGGTTTCATCACTATTCATCAAGAGCAAACAGTCTGGTAAATCACGCCTGTTCCATTACGGCCCTTCAGGAACAATCTGCAGGCAAAGCTCATACTTACAAACCTTATCTCTTTCAATTACTTTTAACAGAATAATGGAATTGGCCACTGCTAACCAAAGTTGCTCCGACTAAAGTGACCTGTTCATGTGCGGTATTTATGTAATGTGTTGTTTCCAATGTTTCTGTTGTGATTGGCTGCATTTGTCCTGTCCCACTATCTGATTCCGTATTGGCTAGGTCTCACCTGTAAAAAGAGATTTTTATCTCAATTTGACGTCCCGATTACAAAAAGGTTATAGGCTGCTTTAGCCGTGTGAGAGATGTGTGGAAGGCCCTTTAAGAGCAGGTTTCGTGCCCAGCTCTGCTGTCTGAATCCCCCAAGCACGTAGAGAGGAAACGGGCGGACAGCAAGAGAGTGTTGGAGGGAAGAAAAACAGGGCGCGTTTTGAAGCCGGGAACAATGACTACATTGGAATGCTGCAACCAGCTACACAAGTGCCAAGGCTTGATGTTCAGATATGACAGAAGGGGTAGAGAGAGGGAGAGAGAGCGAAACTAGGAATACAAATAAAAGAAAGAGGGAAACAACCAAACGGAAAACAGCGGGGACACTGACAGCCCGGAGAGGAAAACGCAAGAGAGAGAGAGAGAGAAAGAGAGAGAGAGAGAAAATAGACACTGTCAGTTTATTAGGAAAACCGTTTGGCAATCGTGTGTGTGCACATTGCACTGACAGCCAGACACGATACCTCACTAGCGTGTGAAGGACGATGAGCAGTGTGCATCTCTCGCTCGCTCGCCCTCCCTCTGTCAATGTTCTGTATCACCCTTCCGTCTCGCAGACGTGTCTGTCTGGCAGGCAGGTGTGCGTTATCAACACTGTCGCACACGCTCATTAAAGCCAAACGCTCTGTGGTGCACATCGTAAGCCCCGGAGAGTCAAACTGTAGCTAGTTTTCTATCATTACACCCTTTCCTTTAAGAATTCCGGCGCCCTCCGTATTCCCCCGTGTGATATTAAATCGCCTCGCCGTCTCATCTCAAGACACTTCCTGCCTCTGTCTTGTTTTGGAGGGCGGGCTCATTACGCCTTGCGCTGCGGGTTCTGGCAGAGCCAGCTGTTAGTGGAAACACATTGACATCAGAGAATCTGAGAATTTAGACATTGCTTGTTAAAAAGGCCCGTGTTAAGGAGAGTCAGGGAGCAGGACAGAAAAGATTCACACAGATCACATGAAGAATAAACATCTTGTTGATTTTTAACCGGGGGTCAGGACTGACCGTGAATCTTTGGGCAAAATAAGATGAAGGCATTTGACATTTAGATGCAATTGTTATGCTAATTGAGAATGTGTGTGAGCGTGGTGATCCACGTTGAAAAATCTGCCTCATGACATTTTAAAAATCCCCGACTGGATTGCAGAAAGTCACTACCTTGTGAACAAACGATGTTTGGCGATGTGAGCCTCTCCCAACTGCCCCTGGGGCCCCCAGCTCTACATGTGGCCTTTTCAGAGATCTCTAATCTTATACTGAGCCGCCCGTATAAAAAATAAAAAAAAAACAACAAAGACACACACGGGAGACACTTACAGTAAAGGAACCTCCACAATCAGATGCACGAGGTTGGACATCAGCTCCTCCAGGAGATTCTCGCTTCCCGTTTCTGAAAGAAAAGGAAACAAACGTGGAAAGACTCAAAACAGAAAAGGAACATTCTGTTCTATTACTGTTAGATTGTAATAAAACATGCAGCGCCAGACTATCTCTCCATCTCCCACTCCATCAATCGCCCTCTGCTAGACACCCGTTCTACACGGTATAGCCAGCTGGAACAGCTCTGACTTAACGCCATTTCCAGCAACTTTCATTTAAGGTGAGGTCTCTCAGAGACAGAGAGAGAGAGAAAGAGAGAGAGAGAATATCAAGGTAGTACCAGAGGTTTGAAGGGCTGAAGACAACATTACAAAGTGTGCACCAACAAGAGAGACTGAAACAGTTGCATTTTTTATGCATCTTGATTCCGCATGAATTCTGTCTCCAGAAAAAAAAAAGTTCCATCACATGTTTACGTGAAGATAAAACATTACATTGTCTAAATATATTAGCTGTGCTCATTTTACAATTGCTACATCAAAATGTTCATTCTATCCACCGTTGAATAAAATCTCACCTCCACATGAGCCTGGCGCCCTCTCCTGGTAGGAGAACTGTTGGTGCAGTTCCTCCTCAGTCATCTCCCTGATAAACACCTTGAGCAGGCAGCGGATCATGAACAGCGCATTGTGAGCCTGCCAGATGAACAACTGACTGAAGAGGAAAACAATGCAGAAAAAGCCCCCCTCGTTCATTGTCAAGAAGAATAGGCCTTTCCTTTGGATGTTATTCACTGACTGACTAATTAGGAAACAGAGAATGTGCTTTTCTAACCACCATGTAGAAGAAACAGGTAGGTTAAAATAAAAGTGTCTAGTATGTCTCATCTCAAAGTAAGGAACTTATAGGTTCATTGTTTTAGCTGTTGTCTTCTCCCAGTTAGCAAATACAGAGAGCAGCAATCCCAAATCACAGCAATTCAACATTTTGAAATCAAAACCATAATGTTTCTCTGAGGTAGTAGGGTTTAACCCCTTGACGCCGATTGAGGTGTATTCGCGACACACCGGTTCCAGTCAGACTGCAGCCGAGATAGCCTATGTATTCCCACAATTACGGTTTGTGCATGTTCAGTGCATACGTAGAAACCTTTTGCATGCACTGGTTTCTCCTAGGACCACATCCGGTTCAAGGAAGCTTATTGTTGGATAATTCCAAGTGCTTTTGAGGCTGCAAATATGACAGAATTGTCAAGTTGTACAAAAAACATACCAGCTTATTATTTGCTTGCAGCTAACACTTTTATAAAAACCTTATTGTACGTGCTATATAAAAATTAACAATCTCAAGTTAATTTAGCATCACATTGAAAGCAAAAACACACTAAATTATTTTTTTTCTATTATTGGAAATATATTCAGGCATCAAGGGGTTAACTGCCAATGGCAATTATGATGTACATTTTTATCAGAGAATATGAATTTATACAACATATCCCACCCTTATTATGAGGTGAGAGTGGGCCATAATTATGAATTAATGGTTGCTTTGAAAAACACAAGGATACTATGACCAAGCAATGTCAGGCAGACACATAAATGCTTTAACTCCAAACATGTTTCATTACTTGAAAAGGTATCCCTAAGTCATCGGCACTCACTCTTCACATTCTGTGGAGATCTTCAACTCTTTGGTTCTTCCCAGGAAAACTCTAACCAGAGCACCAAAATTACCCGTTCTGGGATTATTGTCAACTAGAGAAAATAAATATAGAAGAAAACTGATATAACGGCAGTTGCATGACACTCATAAACAACAAAACCTGACATAAAAAAGATTGATATTTTGTGCATAAACTGAAGTATGTAGCTACATACACCTTCCTCCAAATCTGAAATTTCTATAGAAAGCAGTAGTAGTACAGAAACTGAGTGGCTTGCAAATTCTATACCCTTCTACTCTTTACACATAAACAGTGAACTAGGAAGAGGGGTTCTGGGGGTGCTAGAACAGATACATATAACTTTTAAACATTCAGTTTTATAAACTGCAGTGAGTATGAAAAAGACTGCTACATACTGAGGATCTTGGCAAGGGGGATGACAGCTTCTTCCAGAAACTTTGAGTCTCCACTGTGTGAGGAAGGGGGGTGGGGAAGGAGGGTTAAGAGAGAGAGAGTTACAACAACCTGGCTTTCTCAGTTCCATCAGTCCTAGTCTATAAATAAACAACTACAGCTTTAAATAAACTGCGCGCACACACACACACACACACGAATCAGTCACTTTAAGGGTTGGGTTTCTCAATGCTTCTTGACCCATGGCCGCACACACAAAACAATAAAAGGGTTACATTTTAATTAAAAGTTTAAAAATTAATGAAGTTACTACAGACATGTCAAGAGAATACAAGGAAATGTAAAAAGGAAAAATTTGATCAAAAACACCTTTTCTGAAAGAGTTTCGCACAGGACTGCTAGACTAGGACTCAAATGCCTCCCTTATTCTTATAGGTGCAGTTCATTCTACTTGCACGGACATACGTGTACACACCAATATAAAATAACCACGTTTGAGTGTACTTACCTGCAGGTGGGACTGATGAAGGTGAAGGATATGAGCTGGTTCCAAAAAGGGTCATTTTCTGATATGGCCTGGGTGCCCACCAGAGCCCTGAGGTTGGTGTTCTCTGACAGGTCCCGGACCTGGCTGGTGTTGGCTCCCATCTTTACCAGCTCCTTACAGGCTGCCCTGGGCCTGTGACAGATTCCACTTGGCCCCGGTAGCTACTCCTATCCACAGCTTCACTGCTTTATTGCCAGGCATATGCCAGAAACTGAAGGAGCTAATAGAGAGATTGAAATGTGTTTAATGAGGACAACAAACAAATACAGCATGCACAACTGTTAAAAGTGCATGTGGGTTCAACTAATAGAGGCATCAATGCATGGTCCAATACAGTTACTGATTAAACACTCGCCCACTTTACTAGCAGAGTAATTAACACAGAACTTAAGACTCTTTAAATCTAAAACATGGCAACTTTGTTGTTGAGCTGTTGTGACAAAACACATGACCACAATAACTGTACACGTTTGAAAATTAAATGAGGGCCAAACTAAATTCTTCTTGTTTCGGCCACAAGGACTTGTGCATTATGAGAGGGCTAACTAGCCTACAGGATGACAAACCCAGACACAGGATGTGTGCTTAATTTTAGACGCACCTTTTGCATACAATCTGATTAAGGCCAACATGTGATTGTGCAACTTATTGTCCACATGAACCACAGCTTCTAGATTGACTACGCCACGTGACGTATTCACAAAGTGACAGTTCCATCATGTGTTATTGCAATCATCTAGACAAGCTGCTCGTTTCCTGACACAGTACATTAGCCTCAGTGGATTTAGCTAGCTTCTGTAATGACAACATTACATCAACGATATTTAAGATGTTATTCCATCCTACGCATTTTTGCTGGAAGTTAAATACATTATTAATGTGTGAACACTTATGGAGTTTCAGGTACCATGGGTTAGTGGTCCAATATGAATATTCACGGTAGCAGTAGTCTGTGCCTCTTACCTGTCAAATGCTTTCCGCTGATTTCGTGGCACTCTGCCTCGTTAGAACGCAATTTAGAACACGCCCTATGTACCCTAAACAAGGTTACACTACCTTTTGAAATAACTATGAAATTATATACAACCGCGGTAGATATGATGCGATAATATAGCCAAGTTTACTCTCGTTACTCCTTTGCAGTGTCTTTCCTCCATATTTTCCACGTCGCCACCCGGTGCGTAATGACCACGCACAATACGTAGGCTACGTCACGTCGGACATAGATCTAAAAATATAGATCGCTCTCACACACCCACACTCGTATTTACTTGTTATATAGTTTTCAAACTTGCAAAACCATAACACAGCATATAAAACCTACATCTGTACAATAAAAATATATGCAGTGCAGAATTTTACGATTTTTCCGTATTGTTTAAAATGTTTATAAGCAATCATCTACCCAGAAATTGGTGAAACTGACATTACTATGAATACCAACATGTAGTCTATGTAATGTGACCAATGAATGTAATACAATAACATTTAAATATATCCATTTATTAATTCAGAGATTAGACTACAAGTCAGATTTATAAAACAGATTATACATTCCTATTCATATTTATAGACTACAAGTTGTTTAGTATTGTAAATTAATTTACAATTATTGAATAATTGTAACAATAAAGGCAAACATTATCTGATTCTTATGACATTTTAAATAAAAATATATTGGACAATGAAATAAAATAATAATAATTATCTTTGTTATAATGGAAATATGTACACAAGATGCATCACAAATATATTAAAAAAGGTATCAATCTGTCTTCTTGGCTGCTATTGTAGCTGGTCCACTGGTAACTGTATCACCATTACTTACAGTCTGAAAAACAAGACATGACCAAACTACATCAACAAATTAATTATCAAGCAAATACACAAACAAAACATGCTCACAATGGTTTGTATATTATACATTTTACATGTAATTGATTGTGAAAGCATTACAATCAGAAATATGTTTTACCTTGCAAGTGCCATTTGGGTCAGTCATTTTACTGGCTTTCGTGTCACCCACCCCTCCATTCTCCTGGACAGCTTTCTTTGGCCAGAACTTGTTTATTACAGGCGAGATGAAAGGGTAAACAAAAGGCTCAAGAAACCTTTTGTAAACCCACAATAGGACTGGAATCACAATACAAGGAATGCAGACCATGGCTATCACAGGTCCTGAAGAAGAGGCATTGTGAGAGACATTATGGGGTTAGTATAATAACAACAAAATTAGAGAAGCCAGTGTATAATTCAAAACCCTGACAATAGATTTAACCAATCTGCGTATATTAGCACCGCTAAATAAGACTTTATCTTGTTGACCGACGCGTGACGTTCGCTAAAGATAACGTATAACCTTTCTCACCTTTACGAAACACAGCGATAACTAAACAAAACGTTTATATTGTAGTTTTGGAATACAACAGGCAAAGAACCGAAATGTAAAGTTGTTTTAAATGTAAGTAACGCGAATCATCCGGAATCATCGGAAACTGATTACCTACGCATGCGCATTGCTTACTTCCGCATCGAAGAAGAAAGCACGGAAGTTGTTTTCTGAATAACTCAATGGCGCCTTTCTTCAAAACATAAACGCAAATTAGTTAGATTAAATTAATAACAGAGTTGTCTCTGGAATTTATATGTGAGACAGTCATTGATAATAACAAAGAAAAAAGCAAAAACGTTGAGCCTACATTCAACACTAATTCGTCGTACCGTACGTTAGTGAGGAATAGTATTTAGTACAGTACTGGACCGGTATGGACTAAGAATATTATGTATGTTATTATTATAGTATCAGTACAGCAATGCCTCTGACGACCCAGTCTCAGTCTGACGATGACCAATACATTCTTGTGGCTAGTTTGGACAATGTACGAAATCTCTCCAATATATTAAAGGCAATCTCTTTCAAAGACCACGCAATCTTCAGCGCTACTTCCAATGGACTAAAAGTCACCGTAGAAGACTCCAAATGTCTGCAAGCCAATGCCTTTATTCAGGTTAGTGGTTATGTGTTAGTTTAATGAACTGTTCAGTTTCTATTCTATCCAGTGTGTGTGTCTGTATGTCACTCGCTCAATTAATTTACTATAAACGTATAGGGTATCTGCAGTTAAAATAAATGCATCAAAAATATGTGATTCACAAATCAACAAGTCTCAAAAAGTGTCTCTATTTACACTGATCTAAATCAAAGCCTATAACCTAGACTTAAACATTTTCGGTATAACTTAAGTTAGCTCTGATGACGTCATTATTATCAATCAATCAATCTTTATTTATATAGCACTTTTCATACAAATTCAGAACAAAATGTTGTTTGACTTATTGTATGACCTATTGAACTATTGACAAATTAACCAATTCTAAATGTCATCTGCTATATTCAGTAAATATAAATATGAAGTGTATGATTAATGATCTTCCTTACAGTCTGAGGTCTTCCAAGAGTTTACCATCAGGGAAGATTCAGTTGGCTTTCAGGTCAATCTCACTGTTCTACTAGACTGCCTCACTATATTTGGGGGAAGCACAACACCAGGTACATTCAATCAGCTGGAATACATTTAATAGGGATACTTTGCAGTAGTCTTTGTCTTAAGGTTCCAAATAATGTATTTACTTAACAGCTAGTTTCCTAAAACATGTTTGCAGTCTTATTTGAACTACTTTCAAATATGTATGCTGCGTTTAATGGGCATGTAAAGCTGCATATTTGGAACTCTTTAGGTTTTATACATATTTGTAAGTATTTGTCATCACATTTTAGTACCAGTACCAAATGTAGCTTTCATTATCATTTAATTTCATCTCAAATGTGTGTGACCACATCTGTTAATTCAGGAGTGACGACAGCTTTGCGAATGTGCTACATGGGATATGGTTACCCCCTGACCCTGTTCTTGGAGGAAGGAGGCGTGGTGACGGTTTGTAAGATCAACACACAGGAACCCGAGGAGCCTATTGACTTTGAGTTCTGCAGCACAAATGTCACCAACAAGGTAGGTTTCAACTAAAATGTAATTTCCCTGTGCTTGCTTACTACTACTTGGTACATAATACTGTATGCTCTACAAGGTGATTCTGCAGTCAGAGAGTTTGAAGGAGGCTTTCTCTGAACTAGACATGACCAGCGAGGTGCTACAGATTACTATGTCCCCAAGCCAACCATATTTCAGGTGGGTGTTATGTTTAGAACACTCAATGAAATGTGCCTGTATTTACTTGTAGTTTAAAGTTACACTGAAATACTTCAGTTTTTTGTGTAAGTTATACTTATTTTTTGTATTTTATTCTTTAGACTGTCTACTTTTGGGAATTCTGGAAATGCTCATTACGACTACCCCAAAGATTCTGACATGATGGAGCTGTTTCAGTGCACAAAGACCCAGAGCAACAGGTTAGAATACATTAGATTTGTATTGTGTGAGAATTGACTGTATATCATTCAGCCAATAACGAGAGGTCAATCACTTATTTGTACATGACTGATGTTTAACTGCCATCTATCCCTATTCTACACCCCCCCCCCACCCCACTTGAAAACGGGGACAGGTACAAGATGTCCCTACTCAAACCTTCAACAAAAGCCCTTGCTCTGTCTTGTAAAGTCTCTGTACGGACAGACAACAGAGGATTCCTTTCTCTACAATACCTGGTTAGGAATGACGATGGACAAATATGCTTTGTAGAATACTACTGTTGTCCTGATGAAGAGACGGAAGAGGAATGAACTCAAATACAACTATCGGCATTCTAGCCAACAGAGCTAAATCTAATATCGACACGCTTCTACAGTTGTTTATAATAGATGCCAGAACACTAATTATTTTTCTTATTTCACCAATTCAAAGCTGGTGCCGTCTCCGTGTCTGTAATTGTTTCAAATCATATTTATTAATGTCACAAGGCAATGCCAACTTTGCATCTGTATCTCACAAAATGCCATGTTGAATATGCAGTTCTGTTTTAAAACAAATTAACTGCAGTTGGAATAAAAACTCTTAATTTTGGTGTGGTCCAAATAGATTTTCCTGCTTATTGTAAAACTAGCAAGCAAAAAACATTAAGTGGATTTCAGTGGTCATTTAAATCTGTAACTATTCTAGAAATTGCAAGATATTCTAGGCAAATACATCCTTTAAATGGTAGAGCAATCCTGTTTACATTTATTTAATACCTTGTGTTAGGCAGCTGTAAAACATTTAGATCTTTTGAGAGATTTTATATTCACAAACACGGCTGCATAATCTAAGATTTATACTACACTGATGTATACATTATAAAATATTATCTGAGAAACTGGCATTTAAAAATAAAGGTACAGCCCCCCTACTACAATTCCATTCTTTATAGAAACCCAACTTAATTCAGTTCATCCATCCCCTAGCGTGACCTCTGATGCCTTTGTCGTTTAAAGGGATTGGTTTTCCTTTTCCTCAACTGTGGCTCTGGTGCTTCTGTTTCAATATGGACAGGTTTGTCTTCAGCAGGAGTTAAGAAGACATCGGCTGTAACATCTTTAGTCAAGTCCTCCTTTCCTTCAGACTTCTTGACCTTGTGTAACTCCTTCACTATCTGTTTCTCACGCAACTTTGCTGCTGTGGCCAGACGGATCTGTCGCCGGTGCTGCCAGGAGAAAGTTTGAACATTAGACCATAAACTATAGTATATGAGAATTATTACAGATTCTCATGTCATAATCACAGTAATTAAGAATACAATGGAGCATTTTATTATTCCAAGTTGGCTGGTATGTACTGTACCATGTTTGGGGACTTGAAGTGTGGATTCTCAAAGAGGGTAGGGCCACCAAAACTCCCCTGAAAGATCTTGATGATGTTGAGAACAAAGCGAGGGCCTATCTCTACTAGAGCTGCATCTTCCTCAATAATCTAAAGTGCAGGAAAACAAAGACAGTGAAAAATCTAAATAGAACACTTATAATGTAGCAACAATGTGCATACATGTATAATGCACATTGTGCTCATTTTGCATTGCAGTCCCACCTGGTAGTTTCTAAACCAAATCCGGTTGTCCGCAATAGTAAAGGTGAAGACATGATCCACAAACGGTTGACTTCTAGGGTGGTAGTGTGGGGTGGAAAATGTCTAAAACGTTGAGGCAACATATTAAACATTGACATTTTAATCACATAGAACAGTGTATTCAGGTGAAAAACTCACATTGCAGAAAAACCTACCTGAGTGAAAAGTTCCTTCAATAACGCAAAGTGGGGCTCCTGGTCAAATTTCTGAAATATGTAAAATGTTCAGTTTATTTACTTTAAAAAGGGACACTCTTCAAACACTTCAGTGTGCGTTTGAAAATAACTGGCGGACAGCCTTTCAAAATGTTGTGGTTTGAGAGTGCGTGTCACTTCCACACTTTAATTAGAATTTACTCATTCTTCTGCACACTATACTTCAACAACATCAATATGTAACAACTGCTTGTGGTGGAGTGGCAGGTGCTTTTATGCCTATACTTAAGGAGGCCAGTTGTGATCCGATCAACCAAGACGCATGTTAAGATTGCCAGGTGTGAACAGGGCCAAATAGTGAGCTGTAATGGACACATTTGATTTTGGGGGTACTATAACTTGTGTCCCTGTAATATTGGCATGCTTGACTTCTGTTTGTGGTAAAGCTTCAGAATATTGGATAAATAATACTCACAGGATCAAAAGAGAGCAGTGGCCTGGATCCTTTCAGACAATTCCCTGTCATTTTCAGTTCAGCCAGTGTGTGGACTGCATACACAGGGTAGAACATTATGTAATTTATGATATTGTCTCATGGGCACTTAATACCTAGGCTAGTTAATTAGGTCACAAATTATTAACTCACTGTTCTGAACAAGAAACTTTACTGATGGTCCGTGGGGGCTGTTTGCAATCCTACAGGGAGAAATCAATTTAAATTTGGTCACTTTTAAACATGCATTATTAGGATAGTTGAGACTATTAAAGGGTAGAATACTCACCACATGTAAAGATCCTGCTTTTTCTTTGCCTCAAAAAATAGGCATTTGTTGCAATTCCTGATTTCACACACCTGTGAGAGGAAACGCTCTTTAAGTCTTTGCAGCATGCATTATAAAGAGTCATTGCCTTCCACATCAGAAAGCAAACCTACCTCGTTTATAACAAAGAGTTTGTCCTTCCTGTCCATTTTAGTTTCTAAGAAACAAAACAAACTACTGTAATTATTCACAATATATAGCCAAGCTTCTGAGACATTTTGCAGAATGAAGGTCTGAGTTACAATATATCTTTATATTGAAAGCTGTGAAACAAATACAAACCAGCTTTGGAATGTGGCATCATAGTCCTCAAGTCATGCATCAAGTGTCTAGTCCTGAAGTTGACACCTCTTGAGGAGAAAATGAGAACTCTTTCCTTGTTTGTCCATTTGCCCTTTTATAAAAACAAACATACCAGTGACGGCGGTGTTATTTAAAGCATAAAACTTAATTCCAGCACATTCATTTGATGTGTTATGATCTATAGTTAACAAGCTAGCTTCACTAGCTAATGCCAGCTTGGTGACCATTCTTTTATATGGTAAAAACTTACCATAGAAACCGGAGGTGGAATGGTGATTTCATTCCTGTTTTCTTGGTCTGTTTTAGTCGGAGGGTTACCTTCATTTTCTGATAATTTAATTTGTTTAGCTTTTTTGCCAGCAGCACCATTGCCTCCACGTTTTCTCTTAGCTGGCGACATGTTTGCTAGAAACACGCAGAACCACAGAAACTACACGTGAGTGTACTTTGGTTGGAATGAAAACGGATAGCCCCTAGTGCAGCGGGGTTGCATTGCACCATACAACAGACGCACAGTAACACACTTTTCAACAAACTGCGAGTGTCCCCACGTTATTTCTATCGACGGTGTACCCAGCAGCAATGATATGTGGTACAAATCAGCTGAACCATGTGGGTCAGAGCATAAAGTCAGAGAATTGTTTAAAATGCGTTGATATGGGGCTACTAATATGATGTACTGGGGCAACCAAGGCAGAACATCTCGCGAGAATGTCAGCCTTCACGTTGTGAAGGCTGTCTGGAGCTGGAGGCTACCGGTGAATCTGGCGTGTTTAGTTGTAATGAATGTATGTTTTTTTTAAATCTAGAGTTTAATATTAGAATTTAAAAAATACCACATGTAAAAGTTAGCAGTTACATTCAACGCGATAGCTTAAATGTTACAATGAGGTATTTGTTGTAACCTGAGGAGCTGCTACTGTCAGTTATCTTTATAGTGAGTAGTTAGCTTCGTATGCTAAGCGTTAGCGTTGTTTAGCAGCAACAACGTGAGCGTTGCAGCACCTGGGAACACCATCGCTATGAAGTGTCATTATGAGGTCTTAGGTGTTAAACGGGACACCGGAGAAGACGGTCTGAAGAAAGCCTATCGCAAACTGGCACTTACATGGCACCCAGGTATATTACTGGAATAATGTATTAAACTAGGCGGTCTTTAACATACCTAAAGAACAGCGGCTTTGCCTGTCATTCGTCTTTTTCAATAGGACACACACGTATGCCCTTTTTAAAACAATAAAAGGCGCTGACCTTTTTTTGACAGTTGCTATGCAGCTATGCATGGCATAGTAATGACGGAGCCAGCAATTATTCTTTATTGTGCATATTTCCAGATAAGAACTTGGACAATGCTGAAGAAGCCGCAGAGCATTTCAAGCTAATTCAGGCAGCTTATGATGTCCTCAGTGATCCACAAGAGAGGGCATGGTAAGTAGATAATCTTTCATCTCTGCTATTTTCTGGATGTTGTTCTGATTAGCATGACCGAATGGATTTCTACCCAAATGAACCCCGTGGGTGGAGTACATTCATCCATCCATCCATCTTCCGCTTATCCGGAGTCGGGTCGCGGGGGCAGCAGCTTCAGCAAGGGACCCCAAACTTCCCTTTCCCGAGCAAC
>JAODOY010020990.1:0-24883 GCA_025399855.1 Forbesichthys papilliferus
TTTTGAATTGTTTTTAATGATGTAGTGTGAAGCACTTTGTGTTACATGAATTTGTATGAAAAGTGCTATATAAATAATGATTGATTGATTGATTGATAATAGAACTCTCATCAAACACCACAACTTTGAAATGCTTGTCCATTTCCTTGCAATCCCTAAAATCTACTGACATGTTTATTAAACACTTGAAAGCATTTATATGATACAGGCTTTTGGTTAGCTTTTTAATATTTGGTGTAACATTGTGTTTTTTATTATTTTTTATTATTTTTTATTGAAATTGTTATGTATTTCTGAAATGTTGTTTTTACTATCTGTGCTTGTATTTATCTTCACTGTGGCTTTCTGTGATTTTATTTGTATTTTATCACCTGCCATGTTGGTATTCTTAATGTAAAATACTTTATGATTTTATATCTGTGAAAAGCGCTTTATAAATAAACTTACTTTTAAGTTTACTATTTTTTCAGCAAGCATCGAGTATGGTCAGCTAGCAGTAGCACACCACAAAATTAAAAATAAGTTTGCATCATGGATGTGACAAAACATTTATAGCCATTTTTTTAAGGTTAGATGCTTTTAAAAACTGAGTAATCCACTCTCACTTAGAATATTATTAGGAAAAACCAGCGTTATGGACGTGACGCACTGATACCTCTGAAATAGTCTCTTAAATACACACCGCTTAACAACTGATTTCCACATAATGTTTCATAATATTTTTTTGTTGGTCTATCATATGAAATGTTTAGGGATGCTTTTTTATTTATTTAAATAACTACTTGAAATACTCGTTAATATTTTCAAGATAGCAACCAAAATAGCATTCATTTGAATTTGAAACAATAGGCTAGGCTACAGCAGCCCATAGGGACAGCGCTTGGGAAATATTTAAAAATGTATTATTTTAAACCGTACGAATATTATATTCATAAAATATAGGCTAGAAAAGTCCTAAGTATCTCTTTTGTTATATATTCTAGAACCATTCCATCACTTTCTAACTAGCGCAATTCTGTCGACATCTCTTTTTCAGCGCACAGGATATTAGAAACTTGCAGAGACCTCCGTGAAGTTGGCACCCCATTGGACAAGAATGTAAATACAGTTATTTAGATTTGTTTGTGCATCTTTTGTGCACGCAAAATAAAATTGTGTGCATAAACCATTTTAGAGAGATTACATATTACATTTTTTCAATGGTATGTAGTCCTCATCTTCCTATTAATGTTAATATAATGTTTAACAATTTTACTGTACTGTTTCCAACTTCAACATAATTGATATTTAATGTAAATGCGCACTGATTGATCATCATTAGACATTGTAATGATATTTTACACTCATGAACAGTTGTCCAACTATCATGCAAATTACCTTTTCATTACCACATTAATAATAATAAGTAATTAAAAAATATAAATCTCTTGTCAACTTCATCGTCAGTGATCAATTATGATAAGAAATAAATGTGATTAAATACTAGATGTATCCTCGCCTTGCTAACACAACAGTGGTGACGTTTACATTAATTAGGGCTGGTATGACAAATGTTTATAAGAGTCACAACACATTAGTTATCTGTCCTTTGTGTCTCTGATTTGTGCTCAGGTAAGGGGATGAACAGAGATGGGTGAGAAGGCTTGATTATCAGTGAAATAGAGGTATAGTAAATCCATGGCTTGAAAGTATTGAAGTAAAATGTTTAAGCAATTTATGTTGAAATTACTGCATAATTTGTATTTTTCATAGAAAACAATCATAACCCCAATGACAATAATGCCATTGAGTGTGAGTGAATTGTATGTAATATTTATGATAATTGTGTGTAATATTTATGATAATTGTATGTAATATTTATGATAATTGTGTAATATTTGTGATAATTGTGTGTAATATTTATGATAATTGTATGTAATATGTATATGTTTATTTAGGAGCCAGATAATATAAGAAACAGCAGCTGGGGTCTGGAGAACCGGTAAGACTATTGTGACTCATAAATTACAAAATGTAACGCAGATTTAATAATAGAAGCTTCTGTTAATGTAAATATATGGTTGCCTAATGAAGTAGGCTATACAGTAGCAATACATCAAGGGTAATGGGTTTAGTCTCAAAAAAGGTGTGTTTTCATTATGTTGAATTTACACACTAAAAGATGCAGTTTAAGGTATCCACTGAAGTGTGTGTTAGCAATATGCGGTATGCTGACTACCTGTGTAGAACTGTCTGCGGAATAACATGCTCTCTAAACTAGAATGCTCACATTTGACAGAAATTAATTTCAGGATTATTCTTCATCCATCAGATGACGGTTTATCCTAAAATAATTGAATTCTTAATGTTCATCCACAACCATCACCTCATGTTGCAGCATGATAATGCCCCATGTTGCAAGGATCTGTACACAATTCCTGGAAGCTGAAAACATCCCACTTCTTGCATGATCTGCCTGCTCACCGGACATGTCACCCATTGAGCATGTTTGGGATGATCTGGATCGGCATATACGACAGCGTGTTCTAGGTCTTGCCAATATCCAGCCATTGAAGAGGAGTGTGCGAACATTCCACAGGCCACAATCAACAAACTGATCAACTCTATGCAAACTCTATTTGCCCTGTGTGAGGCACTCACTAACACAGATTTAGACAGATTTGTGTCTACAATATTTCAGAGAAATAGGCCTTTTGTGTACATAGAGAAAGTATTAGATCTTTTGAGTTCAGCTCATGATGAATGGGGGCAAAAACAAAGTGTTGTGTTTAATACTTTGTTCAGTGAATGTTTGAAAGAAATAGATAAAATGACACACAATACTATAATATTACTAATATTCTACCTCTCTCAGGTGGTCTAAACAAAGTATGAACTTGTCCTTCAGTTTAGGAGGCAACACGACTTCACCTCCTCAGGTATTATAATGCATGTGTTTAATGGCCAGAAATGTTATAATCTGTTTAATGTTAGGCTAAACATTATTTTATATGAACATTATTATATATGATAATTTATTCCACAGGTGGACGCAATGATTTAGTGATGCTTTATTGTGAGAAACGCCATGGCAATTAAGTCAGGTGTCTTCTCTTCCTTCCTTGCTCAGCTCAAGCTGGTCAGAGACACGTTCACCATGGCGTTTGTTAAGAACATGATAGTAGTTATTGTTTGGCTCATTCTCACCTACATCAATGCCACAGTAGTGGCCACCTTCTTTAGACACCAGGTACTCACTCAGTGACACACACGTCTCAAACACACACATGCTCACTTTCTTTGTCACACAAACACTCACACCTGCTGTAAACACAGCCAGGTAGACAAAATCATATGTGATTGCAGCATGGTCAATACAAATATGTATAAATTAGATATATGCATATTCAGTATATACACATTTGCACTATATAAACACAATATTAATACACTAATGACAAAAAGCACATACCAAAACTGACATTATAATTGATTAGATGAGAAGGAAATGTGTAAACCACAACCTAGTCATACGGTACAGTCTGTGTGCTATTTGGATTCATTTTAAGATGCACTTTCATCATTTTTACATGACTGTATTGTATCTTTGACAACTGCTGACCAGCGAGAGAGCCTGGAATCTTTTCCGCATTTCAACATGCTAAAGCTGACTTGAATAAGTCTTGACTTTTAGGCCTACAATTAAATGTGCCGCTATGGTGATGTACATGTACTGCAATGTCCATGAATACATGAGGAAGCAAGCAGCCCTTATAAGTACCTACGTATGTACGTCATGCATGCTAAAAAGCTAATGGATGGCTTAACTTAAAATCTGATCTTGTTTTCTCCTCAGGTATTCTATGAGCAACCTCGGTACATCCTCTTCATCCACATGGTGATCAATGACGGCATCATGCTCACTGTCACCATCATGCTCTTCGTCCTCAGCTACATCTTCTACACTATCAATGTCTCCTTCTGTGCCTTCTTCATGCTGGTAGCGGTCTTCGCCACGACAATCACACCAATCAACTTAGCCAGCATGGCCATAGAGCGCTACATTGCCATCTGCAAGCCTTTACGCTATGCCCAGATATGTACAGTGAAGAGGACATACATCCTCATAGGGTTGATGTGGTTCATTAGTGTGGCGCCAGATATTTCGGATTTATTTGTGACGCTGGCAAACGAGTCCCTGAGCTTCTTCTCTAGCTCGGTGTTCTGCTTACGGGTCAATGTGTTCAGAGACCCTGTGCTGACATTGAAGAGGCAAGTGTTCGACGGCCTCTATTTTTCCTGCGTGTTCCTGACTCTGGTCTTCACCTACCTAAAGATCCTCTTTAGAGCGCAAGCACTTTCCACAGAGAAGCTTTCAGCACAAAAAGCCCGGAACACCATTCTGCTCCATGGGGCCCAGCTGGTCATGTGCATGCTGTCCTACATCTCGCCCAATGTGGAGATAGTCCTCAATCTGATCTTTCCAGGCCGAGTTCTTGAAATCCGATACGCAAACTACCTCATTGTTTACATCATTCCCCGCTTTCTCAGCCCTATTATTTACGGTGTCCGGGACAAGAAATTCAGAAACTACCTCGGAAGGTATTTTGTGAGTAGATGGTGCCGGTTACAAGTGCAAAAAGTAGCCAACCAAAACAACGACATGTAAGAGAAATGACATGCAGTCACACTTTGCTTAACCGGATTACTGATTTCTTATCATTAAAATCATTGCTAATACACTTTTTGGTACAAGTTCACAATTGTTATCCTCACAAAAGTGGAATAATATCTTTGTGTTAAATTAAAAACTATATGCATAATTTCACGTTCATTTATTTTAAAAGAAAGCAAGTAAATGTATGTCTATTAAAAGATGCACTCTATGCTGGGTGATATATTTTGTATTAAAATACCTGATACCAGTATGACTTCTATAATAAAACTAGTACACTGTACTAAATTATATTTTATTTACTTATTTAGAAACACAATTTTCCTCTGTACCATACATCCTGTTTCACTGTAGCCTAGGTTGTGTTGATTTGCAACTGGTTCAGAGTTGAAAATCTCTTGGCACTCATTACACTGATGATTTTTACCATAGCATAACCCAACCTCACCACGGTAACCCAAGATCAATAACACATAAACAAACATCTGCAAATTCTTATATCAGAGAGCAACCTGTAGGAGGTCGTCACTGACATCAGGTCAGTTACTCAACAGGTGAGAGGATACTAATTGCATTGTCTATGTTATGCTACTTATTCTAACTAGAGGAGTGAGTGTCCTTTCTCAATTATATTTTAAAAGTAGATATTTGTCTGTACAATAATGCAAGACCTTTTGAATTCTAATAACTTATTTAGCAACTTCAGGCTGAACTAAATAAAAGTATTAATCTAAGGATTTGCACATCATATATAGTTAATTAATGAAATGATGAAGCTGTATTTCAGGTTCCAAATGTACTAGGCTTATTATATATGCTTGTAACAATAGTGTTGGATATTGTACTGTTATTGTGTGCTTTTACTATCATATTAGTCTTCCTTCATTTTCTGTCTTGTTTATAATATCAAGGCACTGAAAGCCTGCCTCTTACCTCATTTTATATAATGAACTTATATTATATATAAATATATATTATATTACAGGATTTTTATATTGTCTACCCGCATTCACTTAGCATAATAGTTGCAAAGGATTTATTCATTTCAAATTCAAATTAGTATTATTTAAATGACATAATACAATTTTACTAAAAACACAAATTTCTTTAATTCTCTAATAAAACAAATCCTTCTTCCCTGACAGCAGCCTTTTGTTGGGAAGGAGCTTTAAAACCATGACTACCTGACAGAGTAGCTGGAACCACATGTCTCTTTCCTCAGTCATCACAGGTACAGGTTTCTTAATTTCTTCATCTATTTTTCATCTTTTACATTAAGGTAAAAAAAAAAAAAAAATTTGGTCTCAGATGGTGGAGAGATCATGGTGATATTGAATTCAACCATCGAACTGCTGGGTAATAGCAGCGCTTTGCTGACAGAGGGCGCTGTGGCAATGCCAAAGGACAGCTTCACTAATGCCCTGACCAAGAATATAGTGGCCATGCTGGTATGGCTCACCCTAAGCACCATGAATTGCAGCATGATACACACGTTTCTACGACACAGGTAGAAAAATCTCCACAATGATATAGACTTATTCATAATTGTATATCTTAAATCAAACCATTACAGTTCAATTGTATTAGATTACTTTATGCCTTGTTGACTGCACAGACACATCAACCAATGTTATAATCAGGATATGGCCTTCTTTTTGTCTCAATGCCTGCCCTGATGTTTGGTTCTAGTTTCTTCTATGGGGACCCACGCTACATCATGTTCATCTGCATGGTCATCAATGATGCCCTGCAGCTCAGTTTAGTGACCGCTCTCTATGTGGTCAGCTACATCTTCCGACAGATCCACGCCTCTGTCTGCTGCCTACTGGTGAATATTTTACTCTGTTTGGAGTTTACATGCTGTCTCACTGTTTTAACTGTATGTGTTTTCCAAGAGACCTGTATGCCATTGACATCAAAGTATACTAGATTAAGGTGAGTGGTGTGGTCTGCACTGAATGACTGGAATGACTTCAATTATGGCTCTGTCACTAATGTGACTTTGCTAAGTTTGCACTTTCCTATGATAGACTACTACCTAAGACTAAGAAAAACAACACTGAAATAAATAATTTGGCACTGGCACATCATTTCAAGCTGCACAATAGTATTTATACGTTTACCAAATACTGTGCACTGCAAGTTGTGAATTTTTCTTGTTACAACTAGTAGAAGTTTAAAAATCAGCTGCTTATGCAAAACAAAGTAAAGGAAGATCTCAGTTCATAACAAACAAAAAACGAATAGGCCTAATATGTCCACAGATGGATTGTTAGAGCTTTTCTAAAATAGAGGTTCTACTATAGCCTACTATAAAACAATAGCCAGTTAGCTAGTTCATGGTTTGAATCTGGCAAGGTCCAACCATCGTCCAGCTGTGACCTGTTGTATCTTCGACTACCGTAACGGCTATGCTACACCATAACAGTACACATCAACTGTCTCCCCCAGGTAATGACAGCGGTGTTGACCACCCGCGCCACCCCTCTGATCCTGGCCGGCATGGCCGTTGAACGCTACATATCCATCTGCTTCCCTCTGCACTACGGCCACTTATGTACAGTACCACGCACCTTTGTCCTCATCGGGGTCATCCTCATCCTCGCGGTCACGCCGCCCATCACAGACCTCATCATCACCGTCGTCAGGAAACCCCCGAGTTTCTTCCAGTTGAATATTTTCTGCGACCACTCGCTGCTGTTCAGTGACCAGTCGATCTACTACAAGAATTGTGTGTTTGACGGGGCCTTTCTCTCCTTTGTGGCGCTCACGCTGCTCTACACCTACTGCAAGATCATGTTAGCGGCACACGCAGCGTCCACGAGCCTGGCGTCGGTGAACAAAGCGCGCAACACTGTCCTGCTGCACGGTTTCCAGGTAAACGTGCGCGGCGCGAGTGACTGAAGTTTGAATAACATCATGCTCAAATTACAGCTACAAGAACTTTGGGTTTAGACTAATAAAAACATAATTTTAATCAAGACCAATGTTGTTTTTGGCTAAAGGCCAGGCAACAGCTAGCAGCAACCATCAGATACACAATTGTGAAGGCCAATGTTGACATAAGCTATTAGAATACACTCAGCCAAAGCAAAGGCTGAATAATTGGGCTATAGCTAGTTAGTTATATAGGTAGCCTATATAAATCAGTGTGTGGATTTATATCCCTGTTTAAGCCTATGTGGGCTATAATTATAATTTTTCTAGTTTGCACTTTATTTTCTTGTAGCCTACAGTCTGATTGTGTGAAAGGCCTTTAATATTATGACTGAAAATAGGCTACAGTTATTAAGCTAAAAGTGATTATCCTACTGCTAGTATACATTTTTCTTAATTCCAAGGCAGTCGCTGAGTATGCCTAACTATCTTTCTCCATCATTCAGCTTCTCCTGTGCATGCTGGCCTTCGTGGTGCCATCACTTCAGGCTGCTCTCATCTCCCTCTTCCCCAGGCTGGGTTTAGAGATACGCTATGTCTTCTTCTTGCTCGTCTACATCATTCCTCGTTTCCTCAGCCCTATGATCTACGGCTTCCGGGACGAAAAGTTCAGGACAAGTTGGGCAAAATACTTCACGTGTGGGATCCAAAAGTCCTACAAGGTCAGGCCTGTGCCATTCAAAGCCAACCACAAGCTTGTTACCTCACCCAAGTCAAGAGAGAGATGAATGAAAAGTTCAATAAAGGACTTTTTTGTTGGAATGTCAATGTAAGAAACCATCCATTAGAGAAAAATGGGAATGTGTGTTTCACTTTTAAACAAATTAACCAGGAATTGGTTAAAAATGTAGGTATACAATAACTGAATATATATCTTTAGTTATTGTATATCTACATATTGTATATCTCCACTTTGGTTATTCACAGTGAATTGACTAAATACTGTAAACTTGTAATACATGTTAATATGTGTAAATGAGGTAAATATTTAAATAGAGCTTGTAAAATCTTAGATATGGATGGAAACACAAGATAAATCAGGCTACATTTGTGTTTTCATGACATGATATTTAACACTATAATAGTTTTCATATTGTACATACTATTGTAAATGCTAATATCTATAAACCTATTAATAAATACATAAATGTTGATTCAACAATGAGAGTTTCTGCTCTGTTAAGAAGCCAGAATCATACATACAATAGGTTACTGTAAGGTTAGATTTTTTTCAAATCGATCATTTTCCCACAAATTGTGCACGAACTAATTGTGATAGTTAAAATGTTTCATATTAGTATGCATATGTGTGTTTATTTGGCAAATCACTCAAAATTTTTCTTTATTTATTATACGCATATTTCTCAAATGCATAGACATTACGTGATAAAAATGTACCATAAACCAGTGCAATTACCATTACATTCATGTATATTCCACCCCTTTTTTCTGCAGTAATATATTCCCAGGAGATGCTTAGGTGAGACTACAGAGTGTTTATAATCCGCCTGCTCTTCCAATTTGCCTCATTAGCAGCTAGGTAGAGTTTTAATCATCTTTATGTGTGTATTGCTGTATGTATTTCAGTGTCGGTTTTGTTGTTTTCTTTTGTATTTAATATTTTCACTTTATATGGCATGAATGCACAGTACAATGCAAAATATACGCAGACATGAACACCACAAGAACACTTGATACATTAAGTGAAGCCTTTCTCAAAAACTTTATCACTGTCAGCCTGGGTGTCATTGTAAACTCCATCAATGGATGTTTTGTCTACACATACTTTAAGAGTGAGGAGTTTCAACGGCAGCCCAGGTATGTATTTGAGGGTGTTCGTGTGTGTGGGCGTGCATGTGTGTGTGTGCATGCGTGTGTGTACGTGTGCGTGTGCATGCGTGCGTGCGTGTGCATGCTGCGTGGGAGCGTGTGTGTACGTGCGTGTGTGTGTGTGTGTCATTTACTGTTACTACTAGGGTTGGGTACCGTTCACATTTGAATCAATACCGGTGGGTACCTAAACGGTACTTTTTTCTGTACTTTACTCTTTGTAATAATAATTTGTATTCATTTAATTTAATGTTGTCTAGGGAAAAAAATGCCTGACTGACTCTTTACAAACAACATGTTTTAGGAGTTCTGCTTTAACCTACAGCCTAATGTAAGCATTATTGAACTGTGCCTCCCTCAGGTTTCTTGAACATCCCCTACCCTGCTAGTGTCTATGCTGAAGCAGAAATTCGTTATTATTCATTATGTTAGCGTGGCACACTTTCATAGTGACTTTAAATGTAGTTGTAGCCTACAGGGTTAAATCCGAAATTATGACGGTGTAAGTATTGCCGCTATAAACAATAAGACTAGTTTGATCTGAAACTGATCTGATAGAACAGCAGCTGTTGTGCCGTGATTGGGTCCCCTTGATGATATTGCGCATATTACGCTTTACTTCCAGAATGATAAATAGAAAGAGAAAAATAAATAAAATAAATAGCTATTTATCAATTGAACATGAAGATTAGATACTGAAAACTAATTTAGTCTTAAAGGCACAGGGAAAATTTAGCAATCTATAAATAGGCCAGAACTTTTTTTTTTTTAATCGAAGCTCCTGCAGCCAGCAACTGGATAAATGTAACCCTCCATGACAAGTGGGAGTAAAGTACAGAAAAAATGTAAACCTGTAATTTCTTTTGGCTCATCGTAGCTGTGATTGTGTTGAACATTTAACGGTACTCGGTAGTACCGACGTAATTCGGTCGGTACTCTTAAAAGTACCGAGTTCGGTACCCAACCCTAATAACTACATGTTCTCTCTTCTCCTGCAGGTATGTGCTGTACATTAACCTTGTCATCAATGACATTATCATGCTAACAATGTCTGTGGGGCTGCAGCTTACCATTTACATCACAGCTTCTCAAGTCAACAAGGTGTTCTGCTGTGTTATTATTCTCGTCCTCGTCATTACTACCAAGTGAGTTTGGTAGCAGCAGCTGTGACACGTGATGATCATCCTCTCACTTTTTCTTGTTGTGTGCGTGTGTGGGCGTGTGCGTGTGTGTGTTTCTTTTTATTGACTCAAGTTTGTAAATGTTTTGATTTGTTGTTTTATTTACTGATCCAAGTGTCTGTAAAGTTGATAGGAATATAATTGTGCGTGTGTGTGTGTGTGCGCGCGCGCGTGTGCGTGTGTCTTTCCAGGAACAGCCCCTTGAACCTGGCCGGGATGGCTGTGGAGCGCTACATCGCCGTCTGCCACCCGCTCCACCACATCCAGATCTGCACCGTAAAGCGGGCATACGCTCTGATCGCACTCATCTGGGGGGCCTCCTTCATCCCAGCATGTTCTGACATCATCATCACGCTGATGACCCAGCCGTTGACTTTCTTCTCCGGGAAAGCAAGGTGCATTCCAAGTGACTTCTACACCACCACGCACCACAAAACCAGTTCCACCGTTGTTCAGGTGCGGGATGAACTATAATAATGATGCAATCATATCGCTATTGTGATTCTTGTTTTGGTCGTTTATTATTGTTCTTGTGGGATGTTTCAGAATTTCTGAGGTCTATTCTTATTTTCAACCATGATTTTGTCAATATAACAACAAACAAAATATTATTTGAATTGTCAAAATATGATTTTAGTAGATACAAGAAAACATTTTCTATACATAATGTCTTGCATAAGGCATGTTACTATATTATTTACATATCTATATTTCACTATGGATGTTGTACTTTCAGATAATTCTCCTCTGCTTTGTGTGCATGACTCTGACCATAACCTATCTCAAGGTTATGGTTGCTGCCAGGGCAGCCACTGCTTCGGACCAGGTGGGCGATAAATTAGCACGGGCTCTGCAGATTATGCTTATTATTATTAAGGGTGGTGTACATTAACATTTCCTGCAACATCAAATATTACATACAAATATGTAAATACATTTATTTTGAATTGATATAACTCATGAGTACTTGTTAATCTAATTTTGCTCAAGTTACAGTATAATTAATATAATAATGAATAGTTGTATTGACGTTGGCTCTATAGCATTCATGCTATTACATAAATGTTAGGATGTAGCCTACATTAAGTTATGTTTTCTCATATTTTCCTCATCATGCTACCAAGTAATCCAGACCAAAGTATAACTTCACAATCACAGACAGTCTCAAAGGGCTAAACAATTCATATGGATAGAAATGACACCCTGTTAAACTACTCATTCTCAAAGATAGTGTGAACTACAGATATACTGTACAAATGTATTTACATGATTCCATAGTCACCTGCTCTTTTCTACCCTTCTGTACAGGTTTCAGCTAAAAAGGCCCGCAACACAATCCTTCTACATGGCGTCCAGCTTCTATTATACATGTTGTCATATATTTCCCCATTACTCACTGTTGCTTTGATCATGGTTTTCCCAATGAGCTATTCCAACATAATCTTCATGGCGTTCCTGTTAACCAATCTCCTGCCTCGCCTTCTCAGTCCCCTCATCTATGGTGTCAGAGACCAGAGGTTCAGCAGCTACTTAAAGCTGCATCTGTCCAGTAGACCCTGTCGTGATGTTAAGTGCTATGGTTGTTGAGGGGTCCTGGTGGTGTCTAGTGCTATTGGACATTTCCTTGGACCTGGGACTCAAGTGGCGTCTGTCAGTGTCACTTACTCTGACCTGGGACGTCTGTTAATGCTACAATTGACAGACCACTCTTATTTAACAACTTACAAAATGCTTCAAATCATTCCGATGTGTTAGTTCTTAAGTACGGCACAATGTGAAAATTAGTTTACATAGTATTAATGCTACATTTTGTTTGCCTACCATCACCTATAGCATCTTAACTGTCCTGGAGGGGTGTATTCCTCCCTCTGTGGTCCCTTCCCAAGGTTTCTTTCCTGTTTTTTCCCTCATGTGTTTTTTTTAATGGATTTTTTTCCTTGCCCGGGGGGAGGAGCAGGTTATGGGGGTGTTGTTTGTTTCCATGTGAAATGTAGGCTGTAAAGCATTTTGAGACTGTAATATGATTAAGGGCTACAGTATATAAATAAAATTGACTTGACTTGACTTGACCTGTTGCCAAGAGTGAATCCAAAGCCAGTCCAGAGCAGCTCTAAACTCACTGAATTAATATAGTATTTATTGATATTGAAAGGTTTTCCTGACGTTCTGCCTGGTTTGCATTATGTTATTTATGTCAGTAGGTGTACCATAATGACAACAAAATATTTCTTTACCCTGGCATCTCTAAGATATTATATAAGTTTATTTTAACACAGACAGAACATTCAATTGACTTGTATATGTTTGAGAACTGAGAACACAGCAAGCTCACAGCATTCAAACATTATTTTATAATAATAGTACTTTTATATTTACCTATAACTAACTTCATTTCAATACAGTAACATGCTAGTTCCACCACCAACAATTCAAATACTCGTAATATATATATTGACATATATTGTATTATATATATTTAATAATATTCAGTTTGGGGATGAATTCAGAAAAACTTATTTCTAAGATAATATGGGCACTACATACACTTAATATGCACACGATGCAACTAGATGTAACCAGTGGCGGACATTAGTTTGTTGTTTTATTTGTTGTGGAGGGTTTACTCTGGTAAATAACTGTAGGGACCTGATAGTGCAACACAGTTATGCAGCATCAAGAGAGTGCTATTATAGCCTGTATTTGTACACTATTTTTTATTTGTTTTTTTTACAGTTCAGTCTGTATACCTAATTTAGTGTGATCATAAACTCAAATGGAATCTATTGTATGTTGTAACATACACATGGATATGTGTTTCTACTAGATCCTACTATGATTTTATTTGTGTGTCTGTGCATGTGTGCGTGTGTGTCTAACAGCATTATGTATACCCTATACATTGAACATGTGTCTGAACCGTGGTTTGGGAGCGTTGTCTCTCTGCATCTCTTCCCCTGCCCATCTGCCTTCTCCCCTCCTCCTGTGTGGAGTCTCAGGTTTCCCTCCCTGTGTCCACATCACACTGCTCCTCTGAGCTGCCACAGCTGCCTGCCTCCCTGCACGGGGCTGAGCGTGCCCCAGTCACACGGCCTCCCCTCACTGGAGCTGGGAGCCACTGGGACACACGGCTTCCCACACTTGTGTATGCTGCCGGCTCAGCTGCCCACACAATGGAAGTGTGTCTGTTCCCACAAAGGCTCAAAGCTGTTCCCAGGCAAGAGCACAGAGAGGCTTAGGGCCGGTTTACATACAAACCATCTGGTCTAGTAGTAGCTCAGTGCTGAGCTATAGAATGAGCACAAACAACATTTTAGAGCTTTTAACAAATGTTGTGTTATTGTTATAGTTTTAAAAAGTGACATTTATTTAACCAAATGTGTTTTAAAAAATGGCACCTTTGTTCAAAATGGTATATACCATTCAACTAAACATAGCTCAACTCAATATTTTTGTTAAAATATTGAATGGCTAATGTGTTGTTTGAATGCACTTGTTTGATTTACTATATCTTATACCATTAATTCATATGCAGGTATACCTTAGCTGTAAGGAGTCACATTACATTTGGTAATTTGATTTTCCCCCTTCCCCAGCTAAATATCCTACCTATCCTATAAATATCCTAACCATAACTAGTTATGGTTGCATTGAAGTGAGCTTCCTCTAAAATTGTCCACTTCTGAACATTTGCTTCCATCACAGAAATCCAAGATGTTTTATTTCAAGATTCTCTTGGGTACACATTTAAGAAAAATTTCCCATGGAATAATATGGTTGACCTTACTGATTGATGGCATATAGAACAACCTCCCACCTGTTCAATGTGGCAGGCATTAAATTAAGTCCATTGTCCAAAGCTCTGAGTCTCCTGATTGGCTAAACAGCAAAGACTAGCACTGACTGGAGGGTATAAATTCACATTGGAGATGTAGATGTCAACAGAGATAAGTATCTGAACCTACAGAAGACCTGCTGAAATTAGAAAGAAGAAAGATATACTCGCAAGATATAACGCGTCCTGTGAAAACTGCATTTCTGCTTTCTGGAAGAAACTGCTACTCTAATATACACAATGGCTCCCTATTCAGACCTTCTTCTTCAGGATACCACAAAGGAGCATTTATTCAGGTAAGCTTTAATTCATATTTGGTGTAGCTAAAAAAATATAAATTCTCAAATATAAATTATGGAAATCAAAGATCTTTATTTAAATACAGTCCATCTTCTGCTGAATTAATTTGGAAATAAATATGGATTGTAAAGGTGTATTTATAAAGGTTGTGTTTCTCATAGGTGTAAACTCCACGTGTTGGAAAGGAAATGCAGTACTGGAGTTGAGAAGATAAAAGTACTTATTGAAGAACACCTACAAAATGGGATCCCTGCATTGGATATCCTGGAGAAGACAGTATCGTTCTTCACGCTGAGAAAGGCTCTACTGTCACACAATGGCTACTCCAAATACTCAAGGGAGATTCTACGATTCTTTCCCACCACAGAAGAAGATGTTGTACCCCTGTGCCTTTAACAGTGACCGAAAAAAAATGCATAGATTATTGGACTGCCTCAAGAATACTCAGCTGAATTGTCCATATGAACCATCATTGATCTTGGACAGCATGTGTGTTGGAGTTTGTTGATTATGATAGAGAATGAATTTGCTGCCTCTGCTTATTGGAGCAATTCAGTTCTTCTTTAGAAATATAATATTTGCGTTGTGGCAAGCATGTATAGTTAAAGACTTGTATTGATTGAGTCAACTGTGGCCTTATTCATGAATAGTATATTTTTTGAATGTCTTCACTCAGACATTGTAAACATACTTAATGTTCAAATCACCTTTTGCTCATCTCGGAAAGGTTTGGCATATATTGAACTTATACCAGTTGCCCAGGGAAATATAAAGGGTAAAGGATAAAGAGTTATTTGGCTGTGGAAGATAAGACATTACAAAAGCAGGCTCACTGTTTGTTGTGCAGATATGGCCTGGCATGGCCTGACTAATACCTATGCAGGAATTATATATTTAATAAATGTGCATTTTGTTGAGTGCACAGCACAAAGATTGTTTAAGCAGAACGATTTTAGTGTACTCAACTTGTATTTCCGTGCATTGTAAAAGTTGGTAAATAGTTTCACATTTTCTCCCACGAGTAAATAAGATTAATTCACCAATTTGCCTTTAAACTCATATATCTCAATGACTTGATCCAAAGTGCTAAAATGCTGTACAAATCTTTCTATGAAAAGAGTGTATTTTGTATTATTTAAATTCACATTTTACTTCCTTGTTTCAAGTTATGAATAGAACAAAACTAGTTTTACTTTGAAAAGGGACTGTATATTATAATTTACAGACTGATATTTTGTTGTGTGTTTTAATGAAGACAAATATGTTCATAATTTGATTGCAACACATTTTGGGTAAATAAATATGTAACCCATTGAAACCTCTTGTTGTCGACCCATTCTATTTGATGTTAACATCACACACAGAATGCTACACAATGTTACTTGTTTACTTACATTACCATATGAGAACACATATCAAGCTTAATGAATTAATATATACTGTATAATTATTATAATGCACAGTATATATTGTTTCATTTCAATAATTACTGTAGAATAATAAACTCAAAAGTTCTGAAGCAATTCCGACAAAGCTATATTGTGCAAATGATATATTTTACATTCACCAAGCTCTTTAGATTATCCTGGCTACAATATACCAACAGGTACAGTATAGTATTAGACAAATATGCGTAATATATTTTTAGGGGACGATCTCTGGGTCTATCTCTAACATAGAACATATTTTTGTGGCACTAGGATGCAGATGTAAGGCAAGCTGACAGACATAAAATAATCGAAGGTGTCCAAATATTATTAGTTTTTACAGTTACTTTGGTCCTTCAGCACCTCGTGGGTGTCAGTTTCTTTTAAGATCAATGTCAAGATCTGGATAATTGTTACTGACCTCTGTGTCCCTACTAGATTATTAGGTATTTTATAAGGGATGCTTTCAATAAATGAAGTCCTAAGTCTGTTGAATGTATAATTAATAAGTTAATGACAATATAATTATTGAATGAATGGGATTTTTCAAGACATTATAAGTAAAAAGCTAAGCATAATGATTATTTGGATTTTGATTAACATTAAAAAGAAGAAGCAAAGTCAAAAGCTTTTTTTATGATTGTTTTAATTCGCATCAATTGGCTTGAAGGAATACATTCATTTTCAAACAGTTTTCAAAAAACAATAACATTCCCTTCACAGAAGAACAGGGTGCTGTCACTCATAGAATTATAAGCCAGCACATTGGTTTTACATCAACATTAGAACACTAGAACATGTTCAACTTTTCTCTCCACAGAGTATCCTAAAATACCTTATCTGGCAGGAATGCAAATAATGCTGTTAATATATAATATCAGAAAGTTTTATCCATAGGATATTTTAATATCAACACTAAACATGTTGGAGTGAATAGTATTCACAAGCATAATCTCCTCAAATAAATGTAATTGATGTCAGAAGTATGCCCATGGGGAATAAAAAGCAATATGTACTCAACAAAGTAAACAACAAAATAACACATCAGTGTTTTGATAGACAAATAACGTATCCATTATCTGCAAATATCACAGAAACAGAGCATTTTACCTTTACAAAAGAAAATGAAGGAAAATAAATCAAATTATTCTCATTTTTCAGTGTGAAAAAGGACAACCTCAAAACAGAGGCCAAACAGTATTTGTTTTTAACACACGTACAGTACAACTACCAGGGTCTCCACACTGGACTGTTGTCCAGTGTAGCTTTGTTGAAGATGGGCTGGACTGGAGAAGCCTCACTCAAGCTTTTCTGAGATGGAGACTGCAGGTTCTGGAAGTGGGCCATCAGCTGTGTCTGAGACTGTATCTTCCCCTCATCCTTGGACAGGAAGTGGACTGCCTCCTGGACACATCTGGAGTAGCCTTGGTCAACAGCAGTGGGCCGACAGCTCCGCAGTTGCCTCATGAAGCAAACAGTCATCTCCAGGATGTCTGCTTTCTCCAGTTTGGAGTCGGGTTGCTGCTTGAGGAACTCTGGACCCAGGAGAGACTTGAGCTGCTCGATGCTACTGTTGATTCGCTCCCTGCGTAACTTCTCCACCAGAGGTTTTCTCAGCTGCAGAAAGAGGAAAATGTTCATTAATTAACAAGTTCAGATTTGAACACAAACAGGGGGACATCATCACAAAATGTATGCATTAGTTTTACACAAAATTGAGATTTGAACGTACCTTGTGGGTCATAGATTGGTGGTCCTTCGAGAAGGGTATTGTTGAAGTGATTGTAGGTGCCATGCCTGGATCTCTGTGCTGTAGAGGTCTATAGAGAGATTCTGATCTTGTTAAGCTTCAACCCTCCTATATATAAGCCTCAATCTCCATATGAATGTGTGGGTCTGGGTCTGTTTGGAGTTTCTCACAGTCTTGGCCAATCAGAGAGCCAGATGAGACAATGAGGGATGCAACATACACAATGCTCTTATTGCCGCAGGACAATGGTAAGGTCTCAGGGGAACAGGTGGAGGGCGGGCGGATGGTGGGGGAGGGGGGGAAGGGGGTGGTCTTTAGGGCTCTGTGTGAATCTGGGAAAGTGGTGACCCTGTATAGAGAGCAGATCTGTAGGATCAATTACTTTGAGCGGGCACACGCTCATCAACTGCCCCCACCCCTCCCACCCCACACACACGCACACACACACACACAGCCAGCAAGCTGACAGAGATAACCACCAAAGGGTTTTATTTCTATCACTTACCCGCTCATACTAGTATACTCAACATATCTGTGTCAAACACTGTTTACCTTGTGATTGGCAAAAACTGTAATTGCATGATGTTCTAATTAAAATTAAAATAAATTGATAGAAAAATAATGCTTCAAATTCATAACTAATGGTGCAATAGCATAATGCATGCAATACTCAGCATATATACCATCAACTTTATGTATTCTATTGCCATACTGAATATATTATTTTCATAATAATAATTTTATTTTTCATAATTATATTATATTTATTTCATAACACAGTGTATGTGTGTGTGGGAAAAGTGTGCTTTACAGTCCAAATAAATATAATACAGAAGCACCATTCTCATTTTAAGAAAATAGCTTTTGAATTTTCATTAATCCTCTGCATGTCTGCATTCCTTATAGCCTGACATGTGATTTCAAAGCCTGTTATTGGCACGTCTTCACGCTTGGAATTTTCATTCACAGTCAGTGGGACCCAACTTCTAGACTGACTCCATAGTTAATGTGATGTGCAACCAGACACACTTCTTTTGTTCAACTTGTGGGAACCTCACTCACAAGGCCCCTATGGGACAATAGATTCAGACACTACGGTCAGGCATTGAAATGGGAAGGTTTCCCTTCTACAATAAACTTCCACCTCATTCTCAAATACTCTTTAATAAGATATATATTTATAATATATTTGTTTTTATCTGTAAAAATATTACATTGTGTTGTTTATGTATTATCAATATCTAGTTGAATACATATAAATAGTCAAAATTAAAAAGGAACATTTGCAGTTTTAAAATATAATTGTCAGATGTTTGTTTGAATATGTGACTTAGATCCAAATATTACACGTGTTCATACTAATACTAATTTTAGACAACATTTAATGTAGATATTTGTGCTCATTACTATCTTAATTGGGGCATGTCTGAACAACAAACCTATCCCTTAGGGAATATTTGGGAACTGGTTGTGTGGGGCTAAATTAGCATTTAACAAGGCACACGCCTATTGTTCAGTTGGGGTTTCTGTCAATGGACAGAGTGTGGGAAAGCTCAGGAGAGCCAAGTCACAGTTAAGGGTGATTAGCGTCCTCCACCGCCCTGGCACCTGACTGTGCTCTGTAAGCAATAGGCACACTTTAAAGAGTTGTTTTCTCTTTCTGCTTTGATTTTCTCTATCCCCCTAGTGCCCGAACTCTATGTGCCACTAGTATCATACTTTAGGGTGATCATTCAAATTCAAGCTTATATTTTTATTTCAATTAACAAATGCCAAACTTTTCTGTAGCCAAATCACCCTTCCAACAAAGGTTTTTTAGAATGTTCTCATGATAATCTCAATAAATTGAACAACCCTATCAGTATAATTCCTAATTTATAACAAATTGTTTTTCCTAATACGAGCTGCTATGTATTTTGGCATTTGTACATAAAGTAATGATAGCGGCAGAATGTATTTTCTCATAAATACTGTAAATAAATAAATACATTAATTAATAAATAAATAAAATATTAATTTAAATGTTTAAAACCTTTCAAATGTTTGCATGTTGTAGTTGGTGTCCTGGTTGATATCCCAGCCCTTTATTGTGCTATATACTGTCTTATTATTTGTAATTTAAATTTGTTACAAATAGTCCACGCATACATATGTTTGAAAAGCAGCTTTGAGAGCTATAAAACTATAACTATAGTTTAATAAATATAAATATACTATAAAACTGGGCTTTATAAATAAAATTGATACATACAAATCAAGAAATACATAGTTATACAAGTTGAACAGTGTTGTAATAAAGAGGATGCCTGTGATCAGTAAGGAAGAGAGTTATTGATCCAATCATCAGCAGCCGACCTTCTCGCTCATAGGGTCAGCCCTTTCCCAGATTCACACCGACTCTCCCTCCATAACCCCCAACCATCTAACTGACCCCCTAGACATTTAACTATTGTCCCCTGAGCAATGCAGGTTGAGTAGTGTTAGCAGCGCTGCATTGTCCTCCTTTCTCTCCGATTGGCTGAGACTGTGAGAAACTGAAACTGGTCCAAAACCCACACATTCATATGGAGATTTGGGAGTATAAATAGGAGGGATGATGGCATCAGAAGTTAGATTATTTTACAAGAGACCTCTATCTACAGCGTTGGGATCCTGCCATGGCTTCCATAATAATGTTGGAAATGATGTATTCTAAGGAGCACCTGACTCAGGTCCACAAGGTAAAACAAGTTCAGATTTGTATACAAAATGTATTTATTTATTAAATAAGTAATAATATAAATGTACTAATTAAGCTGTTCTTCATTCTTAGAAATCCATTACTGGAGAAAAAGGATAACACTTCACCAGCAGCTGAAGCAGATTGAGTATTGCTAAACTAGAGCATGCAGGCAACCTGAATTGACAGTTTGTGTCAATTCGGCCTGTGAAGTCTTCATCCATGCAAGAGGTGGTCTGGTCCCAGGAATTACTGCTAAACAACGGCCAGAATCCAGAGATTTTCTCTGACAAGAAGATGAAACAGTGGTCTGCTTCTCCATCTCTGCCTGTTTAGTCCAGACCTTGATGAGTAAGAAGAAAGAAGATTGAACTGACCATGTTGGTCTATCAAGTATTGTCTAAAATGTTAATCTGAGGGAATAGGTTTTCCACTGCTAATGTCAAACGTCTTCTTTTTAGAACAATGACTATTTGCACATTCTGAACATTAGATTGTTTATTATTCTGTGTACTTTTAATGTTAAAGTATCAAAAGTGTATTCTGCGACCTAGATTTTTAACAATAATGTCTATGATCAAAACTACCTGGTTAAAAATGACACTGTTATATAAGGTCTGTCGTGTATGTGATTGACTGTCATGTGATTGTCAATATATATGCTTTTAGCCTATTTGAACTTTTTGCACTTATCACCATGTGATAGTATATGTATTGTAAGTTTACATAAATTATATTAATTGTTGTACAATATAATTTTAAAAAAAAATCTCATTGTATAAAAACAATAAAGAAAAATAGCATCAAATATACAGCCTCAATTTAACCACTAATGTGGTCTTATTTATGTGACTTTATTAAAACAAACAAAAAAATATATAAATCATTATGAATTGATAACTCATAAAATCATAAAATAATAACTTTTTAAAAATCTTTATTTTTCTTCTAGTTTGACTTACTGACTACTAACGAGGTGGGTTTAAAGTGATTGGATAGCCTCAGAAACGTAGGCACGCAGGATTACTGCGTCATGGCGTTTCAGTTTCGACCATGGCGGAATTCAATCGAGTTGGCAGTAGTAGTCACGCCATGGATAAAAGCATAATTCTTCCACCTGATGAAATATTCCGGAATTTGGAGAACGCAAAGCTGTTCGCAATAGATATAGGTAACGGTCTATATAATTGTGTCATTCGTGTTTATATGTGAGCACACACACGCCAAAAAAACGAAAACATAAGTCCGTTAGCCATAGGACATTTAACCTTACCGTACCGTGGTAGTACGGTACCGTACAGTGTACCTGGTTGGCAAACATATATATATTTTCTTAAATGATATGTCTTATTTATTTCGAAACAGTGTTCGTGTGTAAACCAGACGTATTAAACTTCCAATAATACAGATTTACACAGTGCATTAGCTACATATACAGTACACTAGCTTACGCAATATAAACATCTAGGTTGGCAACTACTACTACGGTACTATATTAACTTTCCCTACACTTACTACGGTAAGTACTATACCCGTAGTAGGGTTTATTATCAGTCTAAATTATTTTCCTGCAGCGTGTAATCGGTTCTTGCTTGTATTTTCACAGGTGGATCTCTTACAAAGTTAGCATATTATTCTACTGTTCAACATAAAGTGGCCAAAGTTAGATCTTTCGACAACACTGCGCAGGTAAATAACCTGCGATATAGTAAAAGGGACGCGAATGTTATTCCTTGTTTGTGATTTGTTTAAATTTCTTAGTCTCTTTTCATTCATGTCATTTTCTTAAGGAGGGTGCCAGTGACCAGTTGTATGACATTTCAGTACAGGAAGAAATTACAGCTCGTCTGCACTTTATCAAGTTTGAAAATGCCTACATTGAAACATGCTTGGATTTCATCAAAGACCATCTTGTCAACACTGAGACTAAAGTAATAAAAGCCACGGGTGGAGGAGCACACAAGTTTAAAGAACTCATTGAGAAGAAACTTGGACTTAAGTGAGTGTTCAGACTCTCATATTTTAGAAAAACATCTATAGCAGTTAACTCCGTGTTCTTCCACTTATTTGCATTTCCATTTAGCCAATACGTGTACACCTAAATTGTACAAAACCAGTTTCTCCCTGTTCTGCTTTCATTTGACATTTGTATATGTTAATGGCCCAGAGTGCATAAGGAGGATGAGATGGCCAGCCTGATCAAGGGGTGTAACTTTGTGCTGAAGAACATCCCTCACGAGGCCTTTGTCTATGCCAAGCACGCTGACTCGGAGTTCCGCTTCCAGCACACACACCCAGACATCTTCCCATACTTGCTTGTAAACATTGGCTCTGGGGTGTCAATAGTCAAGGTAATATGGACAGCGGTTGGGAACTGTATACTGCATCTAATAATGACAATTATCAATGAATTGAAGGAAGTTATTGTTATTGTTTAGAAAGTTAAGGCATATTCACAATTGAAAACTCACTTGCATAAGTTTACTGTTGTTTCCAGTTTTTGTTTTCACAATTGCTAAGACACAATTCTTTAAACCTTCACCCATTTTCTCAGAACTTTAAACACAAAACCAAATCTTCAAACTACATTCAAACCCCTGACTCTTCTGGCAAAATCAATCACCTGAAAACAATTGAATCTGTGATCAAAATAAAACAATGCTTTCAGAACATACACACCGCCAGTCAATATAGAAAACACTACAGAGCCTTTATTAGACAGTCAAACAATTCAACTCAAATGCAGTATCCATGGCATGCAGAACAGAAAACAATGTTTATTGTATTTTACAATAAAAAAAAGTATAGTAATAAACACGTTTATTAGTATGAACTTTTGGTAAGTCCTTGTCTACCAGCTGTTACACATAGGCTATTCTTCCTCTGTCTCAGATTATTTCCATCCATTTTTGGCATAAACATTCAAGGCACCTGTGCTATCTGTGCACATAGAACTAGCTTATGTTCTATAGATTTGGTAAGATGACAACATCAGAAACAAGTGAGTTGCCGTGTTAAACGATGCGTTTAAATACAGCGTTGTAGCTGTGATACAGTTTTGCTACCCGTGTTTACCTTTACCATTTTGCAATACGTGCTAAAATGTTTTTAGTGAGTGAGAATGTCTTTGTATTCAGTGGATGAGTTTTGCAAACTACCTGAACGTGTTTAAGGCTTTGCCAAAAGAGTTTCGACAAATGGCCACTGAGCATTTTGTTCAGAGAATAGGGTTAAGTGTTTTACCAATTCAGAGTTACTGTAATTCTTCAATCAATGAAGGTAGAGATAACTTGAGAATACTTACCAGCAGACTTTGAACAGATTTGCATTTTACAATGGAAGTTGCTTGGGGGAAAAATGTGTCTTTGGTTGATAATATGTTGAGAATAAAGTAAAAGAAAGCCACATAGTCGAGGATATTACAAAAGTTAAATGACTATTTGATTAACATAATTTCATTCTGCCAAACAGGTTGAATCAGAGGACAGATTTGAGCGTATTGGGGGGAGCTCAATAGGTGGTGGGACATTCTGGGGCCTTGGCACATTGCTCACCAACACAAAGGTATGTTTATTAAGACTTGTCTCATTAGGCAATAATATATTTAACAATAGGTAACAGATATGTCTCCAAGGTAAACTACTATTCTTGTTCTTTAGAGATTTGATGAATTACTGCAGTTGGCCTCCAAAGGTCAACACTCAAGTGTAGACATGCTTGTCAAAGATATCTACGGAGGATCTTATTTGGGCTTGAATGGAGATCTTATTGCCAGCAGTTTTGGGAAGTCTGCCACTGCTAACAAAGGTGATACAAGGGATGCTTGGCCATGTGTAAACTATTGGCATAGTAGGTGTACTATAACAAAGTTACAGGGTTCCCACTGGTTATGGACTTTTTGCAATATCATGGCATTTTAAAGAAGTCTGTTCCAGATACGATTTTTTTTCTATTTAATTGTTTTGCGTCAAATTGTGGATTATAGGGGAATTTTGTCTGCAGCATGTTTACATTTTCGTTAACATTTATTAAAAAGTTTCTGGAGGTGGTCTATCTCAACAAATCTTAATAATTGGTCTGAATGTTTACATGAGTAGTACCTATGCAACATATTACCACTATCACCACATATTTTGAATGTTTTTATGGTCATGCTGTATGTCTGGTTTACACAGAAATGGTTCTGGTGACATTTTATATATATGTATATGTGTATATGTATATGTATATATGTATATGTATATATGTATATG
>JAODOY010021011.1:0-16428 GCA_025399855.1 Forbesichthys papilliferus
TATTTAATTTATTTTAATAATTTTATCAAGCTGTTGTCCCCCCCCCCCCCCATCTAGGTAGTATATCTGTAAACCCTCCATCTCTTGCACTGTCCCTCAATCTGTCCTTTCTGTTCCCCCCCAACACACACACAATTCTGATTTCCCCTCTCTGTTTACCTCTTTCACACCTCTTCCTCAGCCTTCTCTGGGTGAACTTTGACCCTGACTGCTTGACTTGCGTCAGCCAGAGCCACCTATCCCAGAGTGCTCATCCTTTTGTTTGCCCTCTAGAGCAGTATACATATACGTAGGGCCGTGTTCAGATGTGACTTCTTTTAGGAACCCTGTGGCGTGGGCCGTGTTTTTAAAAGCGCCACGGGTGAAATTATGTTTTATTTGTTTGTATGTACGTTTGTTTGATAAATTATGTTTGTTTTTCAGCAGCTCTGGGCTTTTTTTTCTCCAGTTGAAAAAAGTTCAACTTTTTAGAAGAAGACGCCCTATGTCATCTGCTTTTTTGACAGTTGAACAGTTAAACTTTGCCAAATATTTAACCACGCTTTATTTATCTGTGTTTCTGCAGCCATGCATTATATTAACGTGTGTTTCGCCCTACCCGTATCATTCCCCAGCGGCATGCAAGCCGTCAGTGAAGGCTCGCCCTGCAGAGGATGGTGTTATGACCCTTACCAGGAGGAGAGGAGCGTTCAAGCAACCCAAGGTTCACAACATCAAGAGCCATGAGTTTACTGCCACATTCTTTGTCCAGCCGACTTTCTGCTCGGTCTGCAGAGAGTTCCTCTGGTGAGAGGCGGGGGTGCCCTTTGCCACGCGATAACAAACATGTTCTTGTAACCCTGTAATGATGCTGTATCACATGCTTCTAGCAAGTTCTACGGTTCATTTTGGGCATGTGTCTGGCATGCAAATTTGCCTTCGACATGTTACAATTCCATATTGAGTTTCATTCATCAATGTACATTATGGTGTAAGCAGTCAGAACATGTGTATATTTGGTAGTACTCGTCTGAATAGAGCAATTAGCAGAGGTTCCAGAGTCAGAAGCTGTCCGGTGGGGGGGTAGTGGTTATATTTGGAGAACTGGCATTGTAAGCTCTCTGGGAAAACCCACAGGGCATCTTGTTATGTTCCAACCAACCCAACAATGTCAACAGCTCTACTGCTCCTTCCCAGAACTACAAACGTGCACCGTTCCTTTCAAGGGATGGGTTGGAGGAAAATGTATGTCACTTTATGTTAGTGCGTGCGCGCGTGTGCGCGAATGAATGCAGCTCACACGTTTTATCTTTGTTATGAGTCGTTTCAGTCAAGCAATCCTTATTCAAGCTGCTCTGATAATTTCATACTGGTTGCTATGCCAACCCTTGAGGTTACCTTGTGGAGCTTGCTAGATGTGTTTTTTTTATGTTCTGTATTTAGTGGGGGAATAAGGGGGAACACTGTATCCCTGTGTGATTCAGTGTTCGTAGATTGTATTAACATTACCGTAAGCATAATGCACTACATTTCTTTTCATCCACACAGGGGGCTGAACAAGCAAGGGTACAAATGCAGGCGTAAGTGTCTCTGACCATGTCCAGCATCAATAACACCTTGAATTATTACAGTATATGTGGAGAAGAAGAAATGTATTCTTATTGATTTGCTGTATCCAACAACAAACAATTTTCCCCACAGAATGCAATGCTGCAATTCACAAGAAATGCATTGACAAAATAATTGGCAGATGCACCGGAACAGCAGAAAACAGCCGAGACACCATGGTAATAATAATAGTCCCATGTTTCTTAACATTAATATTTTACAATTGCTGCAACATTAAACGCTAATATGCTTGCTGATTACTGGGTTATTAGTATATCTGTGTGTGTGTGTGTATGTGTGTGTGTGTGTATGTATGTATGTATATATATTTGTGTGTGTATATGTGTATATATATATATATATATATATATATATGTATGTGTGTGTGTGTGTGTGTGTATATATGTGTGTGTGTATATATGTGTGTATATATACGTGTGTGTGTATATATGTGTGTATATATATAATTTTTTTTCTTTTTTTTTTTCTATCATAAGTTAACCTTTTCACAGCCTTACTACACACACACACACACACACACACTTATTCAACAGTGCTAAAATGATAACTGATCATGAATGAGTTCTCTCACGCCACATTGCCTCTAGAGACTTGCAATGGTTTCCAGGATCATTACATCCTGTTATCTTAGAGGAGCGAGGCTTGTACATGTACATTACCTGTTTTTTATGTTCACTATTTAATGCCAGCAGATAGTACCTTTACTTTTTATATTAAAGGCAACGTTAATAACTGCCAGAGCATAGGCCAGCTTTGTGAAATCCATGGAGACGTGATTTTAATAGCACAAGCACAACTTTCCTCGTAGTAAGGACAAACTAAATCTGGTACAATACATTTAGAAATGAGCTTGATGTATCAGGCATGTTTGAAACGGGTCTGACTGCTGTTTTAACTGCTGTTTTTGCAGTTCCAAAAGGAGCGTTTTAAGATTGACATGCCACATCGCTTCAAATACTACAACTATAAGAGTCCCACTTTCTGTGAGCACTGTGGTAGTCTGCTCTGGGGCCTCTACAAACAGGGCCTCAAATGTGAAGGTGAGTCCAGCATCCCATTCCAGCCTCTTTGTGAACCCTTTCCCTGTCATTGGACCTATTTTTCATTAGCCCATTTCTCATTTCTCAGATTGTAGCATGAATGTGCACAGTTACTGTCAGAAGAAAGTGGCCAATCTGTGCGGCATCAATCAGAAACTCCTAGCAGAAGCTCTCTCTCAAGTCTCCCAGGTGTGTTTATGGACGACTAGAAATTGAATTTGTATTCATTACCTTTACTCTAGTCATTTATTATATGTTGGAAGTTCAAATATGAATTTCTCCTCAGAGATCGATTAAGAAGCCTGACAACACAACAGATATAGGAATCTACGAGGACTTCAAAGCCCCAGGAGCAAACTCTGGTGGTGAGGAAATGCATTGCACATGGCAGTTCATTGCTTTTCATCTAGTGGTAGAGCTTTTGTTTGATACACTAGTTTACACACCCCTTTAGCATTTATTAACATTTGCCGGTTTTGCTTTTCGCTAGTAAATAAGGGCTGTGTGTATGCATGTATGTATTTGCAATGCATAATATCTTAAATATATATATATATATATATATATATATATATATATTTGTATGTATGTATGTATGTTATATATGTGTTATGTATATTCTACTATTTTTGTCCCCAGATGACAATAGGAATGCCAGCGAGAGCTCCAACATTGTCCCGTTGCAACCTGCAGGCACGACCAAGCGGGTTCGTCTCACCATTAACCAACTTGTGTTCCACAAGGTGCTGGGAAAAGGCAGCTTTGGCAAGGTAGGCTTCAACGCCTGTTAACCCCGCGCTGACTATTAATAATATTATAAAGAATGATGTCCCATAAAAGGCCAGTCAACAAAATGAGGCAGAAAATGCATTAGATACATTGGTTGATTTAATGAAATGAATAACAAAACCCAATAATGAAGGTCAAAATAAATGTAAAGTGCAGTATTGTGTGAGCCAGTCTCGTTTAGCATTGTTCCCACGATACCCCTAGGTGCTGCTAGCTGAGCTGAAGGGCAGAGGGGAGTACTTTGCTGTGAAGGCTCTGAAGAAGGACGTGGTCCTGATGGACGACGACGTGGAGTGCACCATGATAGAGAAGAGAGTCCTGGCCCTGGCCTGGGACAACCCTTTCCTCACACATCTCTTCTCCACCTTCCAGACAAAGGTATTACCGTTTGATATAATAGTGATTGTATGCCATATTTCATGTAGTGCTAGGACGATTAGTCGACGTAACCGACGTCAGCGGTTACGTAAATACGTCGATTTGCTAAATGTACCGTCGACTCGGAAAAATATATTTATAACTGCTCCGATCTGAAAAATAGTGCCGTCAATGGACTATGAGAGGCAGCAATGAGCTGCGAACGTGCCCAGTAAATCCTGAGACCAAAAGAAGAAGACAAATATGTGGCATGGTGTGTTTTTGTACCTACCCTAATGCATCCACTGATGTCTGTAGCAGATTAATTCAGGCCGATTTATAGCCTGTAGCGGTAAATATCAGGCAGGCGAGCAGCAGCTAACAATGTTAGCGTTAGCACTCTGCTAGATGCAGCGCGCCACATGCATTGGTACAAAGCATCAACGAAAACATTGCGGGACACAGTGAAAGAGCTACACGCGAACACGAATCCATTGAAGCGGAGAAAAATAGCAGAGCTGTTTTAGTATCGTACCAATTGTACAACATGTTCAAACACAAAGCATGCATTTGCTGTGTTCGAGCGCTGTCACGCTGTCTTGTTAAAGGAACACTAGCGGACGCTTCCTTTTGCGCATAGACCAAACATGTTTACCCCCGCTGCCCCCTTGCTCTACAATCTCATCGATCTGATGAGGTTGTGTTGTCAAACGTTAATTTGTAGGCCATATTACTCGTGTGTTGTCATAGAGGTCTGATTCTACAGTACCGGTATAATTGAACTGTCCTAACATAGCCTAACATGAGAGAAGGAGAGGGGAGGAGTTCATGCATCTGCTTTGGTGGGTGTGTTAGATTTGATTAAGACTAAGATTAAGAATGCACTAGATTGATTAGATGATTTGGTTGGGACTGCTATGCTTGAGGTTGCCTTAATTTTGTGCTAAATGTATAATGCACTCAATTCTTTTTTAACAAGCTCTTGCAGATTTAATATAAATTAAAGACTGTTATATTGATATTTCAGTAATGTAGTTATCCGATTAATCGAAAAAATAATCGATAGATTAACTGATTAATCAAAAAAAGAATCAATAGATTAATTGACCAAAAAAATAATGGTTTGGTACAGCACTAATTTCATGTGACAATTACTGTTACATTGCGTCATGTTTCCCCAGGGGTTATGAGCGATTATGGTTCATGATTATTGGTACTATTATGGTTTAGTGTGTTGAAGGATTTCAAATAAAACAAACATGAAAACCTGTTATTTTCTCAGGTGTTTGGTCAGGAATTCCTGAGTACAATGACCGTTGTGAGATTATGCGTATTGTCAAAAGAGGACCTCCAATTCTCACACACACACACACGAAAATGTGTTCCCTGACTGGGAATCAAACCTAGGCCGCGGGAGTGAGAGCACTGAGTCCTAACCACTAGGCCACCAGGGAGATGCTCTGTGATCATAGCCTGTTGAGTAGAGATAGGGTAACATTATTTGTGCATGAAGAAATGAAAATGACCTGTTATGCCATCTGACCAAGAGAAAATATTGGATGGCTAATCAGACTAGACTACATTTTGAGGGGAAATAACTGTAGGTTAGAAGCAGCTGTTATTTCTCCTAGCAACATTTACAGGAGTTACTGCCATAGCAGCTTTTGCCTCTGGCTAAAAATGTCTAATAACAATCAACTCCTCAACTCACTCAAGAGGGCTTTGGTGCTCTGGGGTGACAGTGATATATTTTTTGTCCAGGAACATTTGTTTTTTGTGATGGAGTATCTGAATGGAGGTGACCTGATGTTCCACATCCAGGACAAAGGCCGTTTCGATCTTAACAGAGCCACGTCAGTATTGTCTTTATTAACCATCACAAATAATCGTTATCCTATACAGCAAGCCATTTTGTTTTTATACATTTTAAATGTGAGCCTATGCTTCTATAACGCTGCGGCTAACTGATGTTTCACTGGACTGATCTCTAAGGTTCTACGCTGCAGAGATCATTGTGGGACTGCAGTTCCTCCACGCCAAAGGCATCATCTACAGGTATGAATAAAGCCGTGGACACACTGCAAGCGACTAGTGGCGACGAGAGACAATTGACGTCAATGAGATTCAGCGACTTGAAGCGACGACAGGCGAAATAACGGTTGGCGACGCAAAGTGGGCGGGTACCGAGTTAAACTAATCTCAGTTTCTGGCGACGCACTGAGGCGACTACCAGTTAAGCTACCAGCTAAGAATATCGTTGATTGACAAATTGACTGAACCATTTCAGGTGGGAAATATACGAGAGGGATACCTAGGCAACCAGAGCCTGGAATAAAAACAAGCAACCAATTTTCAGCTGCAATGCGATGTGCGACGAGCGGATTGCTTGCAGTTTCCAGGGCTTAACACCGACAACCATAATGACTATATAGATACATATATACACTACTCACAAATAATAACAGAACAGACATAAATAATTATGTTGTAATTAAATAACATTTGAGGTGTGGATAGAATAGAATACACATAGAATAGAATTAGTCAGTACAATGCAAACCCTAACTGACCTAGAGCTACTGTTTCCTGCCGTTCCCTTCCAGAGACCTGAAGCTGGACAATGTGATGTTGGACAAGGACGGACACATAAAGATAGCCGACTTTGGCATGTGTAAAGAGAATATATTTGGAGAGAACAGAGCAACCACGTTCTGTGGGACTCCAGATTATATTGCACCGGAGGTTAGTGTCAGTTGGTGTTGGATTCAGACAAGATTATTCTTTTTGTCAAATTATGGTTTCTGAACTTTTGTTAAGGACCAACACACTTACTTTTTTTCATTGTATGTGGAAATAATCATCTTCACTTAGATGTATTAATAAGACAATATCTGCAGAGGTTTTAATTTTTTTTTATCTGTATTGTATATTATGTTCAAGTGCATGACATGTTTTATGCAACACAAACAATGTGACATTGGTATAGCACCATATGTAGTTTGATGTGGTTTCCATTTGGCCTCAGATCTTGCTAGGACAAAAGTACACCTTCTCAGTGGACTGGTGGTCCTTCGGCGTGCTGGTGTATGAAATGCTGATTGGCCAGTCGCCGTTCCAGGGCGACGACGAGGATGAGCTGTTTGAGTCCATAAGGATGGATGTCCCACACTTTCCCCGCTGGATTACCAAGGAGTCCAAAGACCTTATTGAAAAGGTGCAGCCAACTCTCTCACAGGCATTTCATGTAGATGTTCTACCTGCTTTCACCACAAGCCATGGAGGTTGCATGACAATAGTACCGCCTTTGTAGTTAAAGGTTACCTTCAAACACTTTCGGCTGGTTTCACAGAAATACATTAAGACTAGTCCTAGATTATAAGGGTTTTCAATGGAGATCTTCATTGAATGAATCCATGTCTAGGAAACTGGCCCTCTTTTGACACAATTGAAGTAATTTGTATTTATTTTTTCTTTTATTCCCTTCGGTGTTCATGAAAGTTGTTTGAGCGAGACCCCAGTCGCAGGTTGGGTGTGGTGGGGAACATCCGTGGCCACAGCTTCTTCCGATCAATAAACTGGCCGGTTCTGGAGAAGAGAGAAGTGGAACCCCCATTCAAGCCTAAAGTGGTAGGAGCCTTTTCATCATGATTTCTATCAAATGAATTTGCAGATCATATCATGTAATTATAATGAAAGTATATGCATGCAGGTCATCAGAGTAGCACATTGTGTGGTCCTATCTGACATTCCTATTCTTCCAATCGCAGAAAGCTCCTAATGACTGCAGCAACTTTGACCGGGATTTCCTGAGTGAGAAGCCACGCCTCTCTCACGCTGACAAGAACCTAATTGAGTCCATGGACCAGGCAGCTTTTGCTGGCTTCTCCTTTGTCAACCCCAAGCTGGAACACATGCTGGACAAATGAAGAACCAAAATGGCTGCCATGTGAAACAATGGGAACCAGGTTTTAAACCTGCACTTGGAAATGGCCTCGTTACTTTATATACTCCTTCTTTATCTTGATACGGTTCAACTGGACGGTTGAAATGAACATAGTACTGGATAAGTAAATTCCTTTCAAGAAAAGAAGACATAAAAGGGTACTAGAAAGGATGTCATAATGTTGTTATACATCAAAGCCAGTGTTCCGGCATTATCATATAATTAAGTGTATAAAGCTCAAGGAAATAGAGGGAGTAACTCAAGTGGAGAAACCATAGTCCTATTTATCTCTGCTGGGGTAATAGTCAATTATGTATTCTTCTGTTTTATTTCTTCAGGTGTGCTGTTCCTGAATCTGCATGACTGCTAGGATGCAGTATATTCTGAAATGTTAATGTGCAAGTAGAATAATGCAATCCTTTTGTTCTACATGTGTAAGCACGAAGCCCAGCGATTTCAGTGTAACTGCATTGTATGGTCATACATCATGGATCCACCCTGGTTGTGTGTTAATATCTGCTGTATGCATGTGTGAGGATGTGTGTTTAAAGGCTTATTTTTAGACGTAAATGTACTAATGGGTGCTACTGCACTGTGACATTTTGCTCTGCATAGGAAAACCGCCAGTGCAACATACTCATGAAGACTATGTATCTTTTAATTAGGGTGAATATACATTTTATGGAAGGGAGTGAAATTATGTTTTCTGTTGTGACTGCACTGTCTTGGGAAATCAAACATGTTTTTAAGCATATATTCTTCTATAATATAATAGCCCCTTATTGTGGATTTATTCTAAGCACCACATGTATTTGTATACTGTGAATCTACGTACAACATCATATGCAGTATAACAGTTGAATCTACTCATTACCATATCAGATATACTGGACAGATCTACAGCTTGTACTGTACTAATGGAATTGGGAGTTTAGATTGAGATGGACATCTATGAGGCATTTTGAATTTTATATAATATGTAATATTACTTGAATTTAGGTATTTTAATGTGATAATGATGCTGTATATGGAGATCAGTATGTATATTCTGTGGTGATGGTTGATTTTTTTTAACTGACCATATATTTTACATTTAATTAGAAATAAACAATGTTCTAATAGAGGAACTCATAATTTAATTTGCATTGATTAATTTTACATTGTGCAAGTTTGCTACTAACCTAACATTGGGCGGTACCAGGCTTTACTACCATCTAGCGGTCAGGTACTAGAACTGCACCTTCCCGTTTATTGTGTAGTAGAAAAACGAATCGACATTCCTGCAGTGCGCCCGGTTTGGGTTGTGTCCTCTGTGCTCTCGTCCTTCGTCCACTCAAATACCACAGTTTTCAGAAACTCAAAAGACCTGAAATTCGGTAAAGAAAACATACCCTAGATTTTTACCGACAACATACTAAACGTTTTGTAAAAGGCAAAGCAGATTTATTTGTCAATGCAAAACCATTTTTTGTAGCATACGATGCCGATATAAAGTTTTAAAACGTTTGTCCACTAAACTGTGGGAATTTAAATATAACCATCTGCGATATGTTTACACGGCGTTATTAGTCAGTTTTAGGTGCTATGCTATGAGAAACTGAATAGCCGCTATCGTATTGAAAGCCTCACCCCCAACACAAACGACTGAATGAAAGTATGAATAAACGCCTTCGCATTTTTCATATATTCATGCTCCTATAACTGTTTTGCCTCGGCAAGCTCAGATTTCTTTAAACCACATTTGTTTAAATATTTCCAACTCAACGGAAGCAGGACATTTCGATATTTTCTCTATTGTTATAATATAGCCTATGGTTCTATATAAAGCAGCACTATACAGCGTTGAAGTGAGCGGTAAAACATGTTTATTCGATCGTATTAGGGTTGTTTGTTCATCGAAACGCTTTCTCATATAAGAAATGCATAGGGAAATACAATTCTCAAATAGACAGATGTGATATTTTGAAATAGGCTACACGTTTTTTTGGCGGATTCTACCCAGACACCGTGGCAACAGCGAAACTACAGTCATTTGTATAAGGGATAGTGGTTTATTCAATATTTTCTCATAGGCAATGTACAAACAGAAACAAAAACTCGCTACATTTGTTTTTTATTTAATTTAGACTATCCATCCTAAATAAAAAAACAATCACGTTCATGTTTTTGTGTAGGCCTATGCCACTTAACGAAAGTAGGTTGATGCGTCAATCTATCCTAGTTCAATACTATAAGTGTTGAATCCATTGGGGATTTGACAAAATAATCACAGCAGCAATCATATGAGAAATTAGCCTAACAGTTTTTATTTAACAGCAATAGAAAGTAACCATTTGTCATTTTTGCATTTTTTCATAGCCTACTTGAATTTAGATGTAATATTGTGTGGAAGTCGTTTTTTTCCATTCTCAATGCTGACAATATTGTCGACCCGGTGCTGTGCCGAGAGTTTTGCCCCCACTTAAATCGTCCCGTACCATTAGCCAGATTTATTTTTCTAAAATGAATATAATTTCGTATAATCGAAAACCACCCAGGCAAAGAAACACGTTGTAATAATCAAAGAAGCAAAGTAACACATTTGCATGTTTCAATGTCGTTTGTAACAGGATAACTAACAGGCTTAATCTTAGTCTATATACTTCGCTCTGAAAAAAAAAGTGAATAGGGCAAATAAAGCACTAAAACACATTTTGCCAATGGACGATATAATATGAATGAAGCGGTAGCATACGTGCTGACAGAGTGACCAACAATCCCAATTGTAGGCTAGTCAAAGGAATCATTTAGTACGGGGGGCAATTTCGGCATGACACTTGCCTTAGAACGTGCATATAGGCGGCAGAACATGCGCAGTGGCGGTTTGTGCCATATTGGAATGAGGTCGTGAACGACCAGGCGGAAAGAAACGGCACCAAAACCGACTTGAAAAACTATTTGTTGGTAAGAGATTTAATTTTGTGACTAAATATTTTCTTACTATATCTTGTTTATTATTTACTCTAATCGGTATTTTGCATTTTGGCTCAATGTTCGTCTTTTTTCCCGTCTCTCAAAAAGATGACTCTGGCTCGGTCGAGTACAAGCGCCCATATACCGTAGCACAGCAGCTCTATTTCTCAAGCAATGACGTTTCAGTAACTTGACTTGATCACAGGCGTTTATAGCATGTGCCTAAAGAGTCCCATTACGGATCGTTTTTATTTGTCACCACGTTTTAGCTATACTTTATTTTATTTGTATGTTAAATGCATTGTATGTTCTCTTCAATCGGCACGGCTACGGTGAAAGTTAGACCATCGGCTTTAGTCTCTGCAAAGCCGTTGCGTTAATGGCCCTTCTGTACTGAATGTTGCGGCCAGTCAGTATCCTACATCAAATCTTTGCTATCATTGAAAGACTGTGTGGAAATGTTTAGTCAAACATCGTGATAACTGGTTTTAATTCCTAGATGTCGACGTCTTTACACAATGAAGGCGGCACGATCTTATAATTCGTGTTGATACTTCGTAGACGGCACCATAACTAATTCGTCTAGTCTACTGAATGCTATTAATTTGACTTCAAATTTAAATCTAGATTCCATGTAGCCTATGCCAGAACGTTGTCATTTTCCGCAGTATTTATAAGAACACATTTTCTCCTCGCTCTTAACTTCCCTATTGTGCAACTTGGCAGCACTGTGAAGTGCTATGCAAAGGCTGATTAGGCACGAGTAAATTAATGGAAGGTTATTTCTTTATGGTTGCTTTTGTGTAAAATAAAGATCTTTCGATATCTAGTTCGCATTCAACTCAGACTGGGTGGCGGTCAGTATTAGAGGTCAGTTTGGACAGCGCTGTGTGGATCAGCTAACGCGCAGAGACACCCCACCAAGTCAATAGGGCTATTCCTATTTTGCATCGTGCTACAATACAAGCCATTGTTGGAAATAGCATAGCCATTTCGGTGTAGCCTATTTCGTTTGATTTCCAGATAATTATGATGTTCCTGACATGGGGAGGTCTGGGGGATTCTGAGAAAGCAGTAGGCTATTCAAAGTCAACCAGAACATTTACTTTAAAATGTTTGCTGCTAAAGTAGCATGTGGTGATGGTTGATCCAAGTTAATTTGGTCCGCTTCATATTATGTATGTGTATTGCCTCTTTAAGCAGTTTTAATAAACTGACATTCATTCAAGTTAGCATATTTTTCACTATGCGACATATTTACCCGGTAGTTATTTGTGATTAAAGTTAGCATTTTATACATTGTGATATCAATCAAGTTTGCATATCTCAATGCTAAGTACTAATATGATCCACGAAGTGCTAACTAAAGAAGAGGTGTGTGTGTGTTTGTGTGTGTCAAATAGGCCCTTTTTATTTCAAAGTCTAATTTCTTCTATGCAAAAAGAAGACTGGCATACTGCTGGTACTTGTGGTCTTTGTGGTCCATTTATGTGAACTGGGGGAAGTTGCTAGCTTTCCTGTCTGTACAAAGCTATCTCATGCTATTGTGATTAGTTTACTGATGCAACAGCAAACGGCTTACACAGCAAAATAAATTATGGCAGTTTGAATAGCTCATCTTCAGAGTAAGATTTCCAAAATAAACAATGCCCCCTCAGCAGAGAGTTCATGCTATTCAGAATATCTGAGCATCTTGTAGTTACATTTTAGGTTGCATAAGAAAAATAAATATAGAAGGGCAAATAAAATAAAATAAAAAGAAATTGGGCAAGTAAAAAAAAAACAAAAAAACTATAAAGTGCATATTGATGGACCTATGCAGCAGAAATAATCAACCCAAAACCCCTTCAGCTTCCATGAGAAACTAAATAAAGAAAGTAGTCTGCTTATTAGGTGTTGTAGAATATATAATCTTCATGACTTAAAAAAAGTCTCTGCTGCTCTTTTTATTTGTTCTCATGTTTGAGACCCCCCTCCCCTTCCGTTGAGTCCCTCCACTGTGTGTGTGTGTGTGTGTGTGTGTGTGTGTGTGTGTGTGTGTGTGTGTGTGTGTGTGTGTGTGCACACGCACGCACCTTGAAGTAAGGGGACAGAGTCCGTGGAGAGCGCCATGGTCGGGGGTGAAAGGCAGTGTTGATCCTGGTGGAGCACAGGGGTCGATGCGGCCGGCCTCTGGTCGGGGGGGGGGGGGGGGGGGGGGAGGGGTGCTGTCTGACGGTGGCCTCGTCTTAAATAGAGACGTCAAATGTTACAAAGACGACCCTGGCAGGCTGTTTGAATGGAGGCTCCATGACAGAGCATCCCATACACACCAAAACTCCCCACCATTGTCACGCATAATGCTGCCTCATAGACACTTTATGAATGCCACCTCCTCGTATTTTACCCTCTTTTGGGGGAAATGCATTGGTTGTGGGAAGGGGGGTGTTCCATGTGTCCGATATTGACAAGTATTTGCATTCTTGTCATTTGAATATTTCACTCCAGAGTGTACAGCTTTTATCCAAATGGAAAAACGCTTTTATCCAAAGCGACTTACAATTAGTACGTTTTTCTGTAGCTGTGTTTGTCTGTGTGCGCCAGTTATTATGGTGAAACATTATGGTACTGTTCCTGGTGCTTGTTGCTACTAGTAGTTCTTGATATAGATAATATCACAACTTTTTCTTCTGTTCAGCTGCCATCTGGTGTGTGGTTCAGGTCAGGTCTATTGAATGTCAGGTATTCACTGTGTCCTTTCTGAATGAAATATTTATTTTATTGATGGACGTACGCTGTAGGTGGGTTTGACAAATGTCCTGGGAAATATTCAAACCAACCTAAATTTGAATATTCCGCAGGACCTTTGACTTTGCAATTCAGGAGTTTTACTTTGGAGTTGACCAACTTGACTTAAAAAGGAGTCAGCTTCAGTCCTACCAAGTCTGAATTTGAATCTTCCTTTGGCCTTGAGAGAGGTGTGTGTTACTTTGAATATGTTTAAAGGTTAACCTGTTAAAATGTACACCAACAACCCTAATAGTTTTAGATGCATTATTCTAAATGTACTTACCAACCTATTGAAGCTACTGTTTACAATTCAAACCTTTCCTCCCTACCATACAGCTTTTATTATTCAAGGCAGATCTACCTATTTAGTTTTATTCCTCCAAGGTCTCTCTGTGATTTTGTCTGTTGCCTTAGTTTTGGATTACTGCTCATTCATCTTCTCTTACGAGAAGGTAATCCCTTCCTCTGTTTCTTCCTAGATTCCACGCTTGGCCTTGAAGGGGCGGGGGGGGGGGGGGTGCCGCAAATATGAGTCAGGAGTCACCGGAGTCTGGTAAGAAGGACTGGATGAACATCAGCAAGGGATGAATATAATAACTGTTTATGGAGGGAAGAAATCATTTGTGTGTGTTTAGCATTTGCAGATGGGGACTCTGGCCAGGACATGTCGGACTTCAACTGGGATGAATACCTGGAGGAGAATGGAGCAATTTCTGTGCCTCACCATGCATTTAAACACGTACGTTTCTGCAACATGGCTGCTATGCACTATACTATGGTACTGTTGAAATTGTCAGCATATCAAGGGAGGGAACTGAGGGCCGGTGGATCTCTTATAATACATTAATATGTTGATTTGCATTGTGATGCCATCTTTAAGTAGGGAAAATGGCTCCCTGCTTTTGTATCAATTGATCAACCTGGCTACGAGGCCCAAAGCACTCCATGCAAGCATAGCCTTTTAGCCTATGCATCGAGTAATTCAAAGTTGATTTGGTTAATTCATAACACTGATGTTAAAAGTAAGTTTACTATTAATTCCAATATGTCTAGTTATCTACTTTCTCTGCCACCACTAATGCAAAACAAAAGAAAAATAGGGTGGGGGGTGGATCTATTTAGCTGTTGCTTTCTAAGCTTACGGTCAAATGTTACATTGTTTGTCTACAGTATGCTTGTTTTCAAGTTAACTCTTGCCAGCCTAGATTAACATCATCAACATGCACCCATGTTGGATGGTGTTTACACATTTATTAGCTAGTGACCGTGCAACAGGATGTCTGCATAATGTTATTTTGTTCATGAAGCGCAACAAAGCATGACATTGTATTATGTATTACCCAATGTGAGTCTGAATAGTTTTTCGTGTGTATGTGACTGACCAGGCAGTTACAAAGTTTGTGTTGGCACAGAGATCAGACAATATACAGTATATTTTTGTTTCCATGCAAAGAAGATAAACTTTTCTCACATTTGTTCCTGCTTTTGTTAAATCACGTGAAGTGATTTCAATTATGTGTAAACACGATTGTCATTGGTTTACAATTTCATTGGTCAGTCTGAGTTAGCAACATTTTACCCCTGTTGCAATAACAATGAAATGTTGACATTCTAATGGTGAACGTGTTTACATTATGGTCATTTTAATTGTTAAAGGCATATTAAATAATTGTAAACTTTTTTTGTCAAATTCACTAGATATCTCCTTGCTATCTTATCGTTGTGTGTGTGCTTAAAAATAAAAAGGCTCCGTAAATAGAAATACAAAGTGTTGCACACCGCACACAACAATATTCTTACCGCACACAACAATATTCTTACCGTGGCAATGCTTTTGTGTGGGGCGGAGCTTCTGAGGTAGAACCCTATGAATATTGAAAATTGAAGGGAGAGCTATTTTTGTTCAGAATGAGTTCAATATACAAACATATTTCTCCAGAATAAATATACATAACCCTAAATATGAATGATGTATTTTAAATACATTATTAGACTAATTGAGAAACTAATCCTTAAATTAGTCAACTAATTGATAAAATAATTGCTAGATTATTTAATAAATAAATGCTTGCTGTGCATGTGTGCACATTAGCAGGTACTTTGTGCCCCTTTTAATTAGAAATGAATCAAGTTGTTGCGAGCTGCAACACTTGAAGGAAAGCTATGTAATTCTTTAATTTTATTAACGTGACATATATTATACATATTTACAAGGTAAGGAGGAAAATATCTACTGCTTCTTTGTATACGCCCCCGATGACCAACATCGTTCACATCCGGCGAGCGTAGAATCTGCCGTCGCTCTAGCCGCTGTCATATTGGTGTATCACAGCCTTAACAGACTTGTGTGTTCTCCTTCTCTGCTCCCCACAGGTGGACCAAGGCCTGCAGACAGGCCTCAGCCCAGGCATGAAGCTGGAGGTGTGTTTGCGTTCAGAGGCTGGCGCCTCCTACTGGGTCGCCAGCATCATCACAACTTGCGGCCAGCTTCTGCTGTTGCGCTACGAGGGTTACCAAGATGACCGCCACGCCGACTTTTGGTGTGACATCATGGCGGCAGACCTGCATCCCCTGGGATGGAGCCATCAGCATGGCAAGACCATGAGACCCCCCGAGGGTGAGGCCTTGATGGGGAAGTAGATGTAGTCATGACAACCCCATTGAGGGTGAGGCCTTGATGGGGAGGTAGATGTAGTCATGACAACACCCTTGGTGGGGAGGTAGATGTAGTTATTACAACCCCACTGAGGGTGAGGCCTTGTTGTGGAGGTAGATGTAGTCATGACAACCCCCTTGAGGGTGAGGTCTTGATGGGGAGATAGATGTAGTCAGTCCCGATCACACACGTATCTGTGTGATCCGTGACCTTGCTGGGGAAGTATATGTAGTAGGTTGATGTGATACTAGATCATACACACACTGTTTTGGTCTGGGGTCTTCCAGACTGTATATAGCAGGGTGTTGTGATGT
>JAODOY010021022.1:0-24878 GCA_025399855.1 Forbesichthys papilliferus
GTTTTTAATGAAGTAGTGTGAAGCACTTTGTGTTACATGAATTTGTATGAAAAGTGCTATATAAATAAAGATTGATTGATTTATTTATTGAATTTGGGGTGCAGTTACACTTTAACTGATTATGGTTTTGACCTTTATACAGAAAATCCTTGAGGTTCTATTGCAGTGGTAGCTAAAGCAACAACAAGTATATTTGTGAATTGTGTGGATATAAATAAATAAAAAAAAGTTTGTATAACTTCAGACCTTCAGTTCGTATGAATCTATTAAATCTTAAGAGTTGTATTTTGTGTAATTATGACAATTTTGCTGTGTCTGAAAATATGTTAATGTTTTTGCAATGCTAGTTTGAACTAAATACTAAAACTATGAAAAGTTGTACATGCTCCAGCAACACTTTAATGCACCCTCAATATTCCTTGTATGGAATGGAACAATAGCAAATTATTATTGAATGTCCCTTTGGCTGTGAGCAGCTTTTCTGATCAGAACATAGCTGAAGTGTATAACTCACCAATGATTGGTGGTGGAGCAACCACAAAGACATGACCTGGGATATTTTCACTTTTAGGAGTTATGTGGTTTCCTACAAAAAGGACATTATGATTTATGTAAAACATAAGTAAATTAGCATGTGATATTTATCTCTGTGAATATTGTTGGAAATTCATACAACCATTTTCTGTACGGAGATTTTCCAGACGTTCTTGGATTTTCAACTTCTGCTCCGATAGTTGTTTTAGTTGTTCATCTATACGGCTAATCTCTGCTTGATTTATAGCACCGTCCCCTGGTCAAAGAGAGTAAATCGGGATATGAGTTAAAGATGAATGCCCTCGCACTGTGTTCACCATGCAACGAAGAAGGCTACTAATAATTAAGTAGCTTTTTCAGGTAGGCCATCTGTACTTTACTAAAATATCAATTTTTTTCAGTTAATTCGATCGAAACCGTGATCACCACAGTATCTGGACTGTGTAGACTATTCATTCAGGTTTACCAGAATTATCCTATTCAAGAGAGGGCAAAATAAGTGGAGATTTCGGCGAATTAACTCTCTTCCTTCAGTGACATTCTGAATGCGTGTCCATTCCTTGGTTTAATAATAATTTAGTCCACAAGCATTCAGCAATCAAAATATTAAAACACATGTATTGAAAATGAATTAAAGTTGTGAATAGGGCTTGAGTTATGACCATTAAAGTTATCTGGGATGATTCTTTGCGAATGCTTAAAACATCCGTTTCTTGCAGATAGATTAAAATGTGGTGTTTTATAGGCCTATAGATTTGTTGTTTTTGTTGGACATTACAAATAATTATCCTATAATGTAGGATATGATAATAGTAATAGCATAGCAATAGTATTTTAAAAGGTAATTAAAAGTGAACACACTTTACTTTTTTCCCATACTTTACCTGGGTTTCCAGATTTAAAACGTGTTTTGTATTCCTGAATCATGCTCAACATTTTTTTGCGCTCCACATGTTGCTGTATTTTAAATGATATATTATCTTTCTCCTTAGATAACATTTCTGACTCCATGGTGTCAAAAGACCTATAAAAACACACAGGTTTAAGTATATTGGAATACAATATATTATTATTGTATTATTAGTTTATTATTAACTATTTCTAGCACAAACACAATGTCCATTTAATATTAAGTACATTATATATTAAAAAGAGAATAGGCCTAATATTTACCTAGGTTCTTCAGCTGTTTGCAACATCCAAATTGGTATGATATTTTCATATCAGGGAACAATGACACATTTGTTACCTGCTAACAGGAAGTCCCCATAGTCAAATCTCACTTGCTCCAATTGGATGTTCAAGCAAATACTACATCAATAATAACATTTAGGCCTAATGTATTTACAAGAAATCATATTCAAAATTAGAAATTCTTATTCTTCACACAAACAACCCATGTGAGATACACATTCCATCTACTGTAAGTAGAATTTGGTAGATAATTAGACACTTTCAATCGAGTATCGACTTCAATTGACCCTCCTGTGCATGTGCACAGGAAAGCATACACATCCTGTACAAAACAGACATAACAATTTGTTGTGCTTTTAACATTATTTTATTAATAAGCATGTATCTAAACTGAAAATGTGTTTCTTCTGAAGGATAGTGATTCCTTAAATATATTCTTAAATTACGTATTACAATGAATTCTTAAGAATCAATATATTACTAAGAATTGAGAGCACATGTTTTGTTATCAACAGAAGCTTTGTGGTTGAACCTGTAGGGACCAGAAAGACCTAATACAAAATGTACATCTGTCATTCCGGCAGCCAGTGGATAAGCACACACGGTTATTTGTTTGTGTGGTTTCAGTGATGGTTTTTGTTTTGACTTCACAGTTTACGCAGTTTTTTGATGAATGTTACTTCATCTCTGTTCCTGATCGCATAACTGCAAACAATAAAAGGTGAAACAATATTTAAAGTTAAAGTATTATTACTATAATGACTTTGTACTTTTGTGAACTTACTCTTTAAGCCTCTTTTGGTCATCTTCAAGCTTTTCCCCTTGGAATACTAAATGATAGGTTTTCCAGACGTATCTCCTGCATCAATAATATTAATGAATAATGTAATTGGCTTATTCAAGTGAGTGTGTGTGTGTGTGTGTATTGGCAAATATACCAGCTGACATGTTTCACACCGCCTTCACGTTGCTGTTTCAGCTCCATGAACCTGCGGATGGCCTTTTTCAAATCCAACACAGTAGCATTCTGCACCACCACTATGGCTTAGGAAGAAAATGAATGATACAGTGCGTGTAGGCCACTGTGGAACGAAACACACATTGTTAACAGCTACATATCTTTGAAATAAATTAAAAGTAACTTACGCATGACCTCGCCATCTGCCTTTAAAACGCGTACTGTCATTGCCTGGCCATACTCCAAAGCAATTTGGGAGTTTACTTCCTCCAAAGTGACCTTAAAAACCATTACATTTACATTTACTATTATTGGTATTGAAATAACCTAATCATAAACACACAATAACGAATTGTATAAACAACATTCTGACTTTCTTAACCTGTATTGGAAGATCACAGAGTAAGGGGTCCTGCACAAGACGAGCAAGACCCTCTTCGAAAATATCCAATATCTCTGAGTGAGGTAGTGTTTCATCGTTCTCCTCCTCTTCATTTGGGGGATCACACTCCATTAAGTCTAACCTTTCCATCTCAACATTCATATCCTTTACAGATGTACCGGTATCACCCAGGCGCCTCTGTGCTTGGTCTTCCATCCTGAATCACAATAGGTGTTACAAATCTAAAGTTTTCTGAGGAATGGCCATGGATGTGGGAACGGCAGCAACATTGCTCTTAATCTGTACAAGACAAAATACCTACCGATAAAAACCTTAACTCAATACAGACGTTCCGCTACTACTACTAGTAACGTCATGTTAAACTATTAACTTTTTTACCGTTTTAGGTAAATAAAGAATAGTATATATTTCAATAAAAAAAGCAGCTGTGTCCATTTTGCGATAATTTGATATGATATCATATTATAAATAATCTGCATCTTCTTCTGTCGTGTTTCTCACCGAGCTCAAAACAGATAGCACGTCTTTGTTTCTTCCGCTCCGCAAAAGGAACGTCAAGATATCTATTTATTTAAGATTTATATGTATTTGGTTATTTAGGGATATGGTAGCGCTCTTAGCATGCTGCTTTTTTGTCCAACTTGTGGGAATGTGTTGATTGTCGAGGAGGGACAGAAATGTCTACGGTTCGCCTGCAACACATGCCCTTACATCCACAATATTACAAGAAAGGTTAAGTCTTAAAACGTTTTAATAAGCAAATCTTTTAGGTTGTTACATTTACTATCCATAATGATACTGCTTCAGTGTATTACAATTTGCTTATTTAAATGTGTATTTGCTGTGTCCACCATGCATTGTATTTTATGCAAATATACTGTCTGCCGGGGTGAACCGAGGTGAACTGAAACCTATGGTAATTTAAGTTATTCAATTTCGTGTAATAGGTGAACAATAGGAAGTATCCTAAGCTGAAAGAGGTTGACGATGTACTTGGTGGTGCTGCGGCATGGGAAAATGTGGATTCTACTGCAGGTAAGTAGGCCTGAGAAGAACAGCTCACCAAAAGCCTATTAAGGGGGAAAATAAATCCGTTAATAAAGAAAATATTGGTGTTTTATCTTTTTTTTTATGTACCATTATTCTATTTACAGAAACATGTCCGAAATGTGAGCATCCTCGAGCATACTTCATGCAGATCCAGACTAGATCAGCGGATGAACCTATGACGACATTCTACAAATGCTGCAACATCCAATGTGGCCACCAATGGAGAGATTGACACATTCATGTTCTCTCGTGTATGATTAATATATTTCCTATATTTTGTTCAAATGTTATTACAGTTAATTTATATACCTGTATAATGCATGATCAAAATGGCAATGAAGCAATTTAATTTGGACTTGTGTTGGGATTTTATTGATAAAATAATGCCTTTTTTGCAACATTCGAACATTTAAATTTACAAAGGTATAGGAGAGAGAGAAATGCAGAGCAGCACTGATTAACAAGGTCCTTTACATTCAGCCTTGAGTCATTTATGTGGAAGACTTGAGCACACCAACTGCCAGCTGGAACTGGCTCTTGCCGTTAAATGAGCAATGGTCGATGGGCATGCAGGACATTGGTAGTTCATGTATTGTATACAGTAGAGTAAAAATGTATTGCAAGCTCTTATACATATTTTAGTCAATACCTACCATTAGTACATAGTTTTTTATAATTACATTGTACGTGTTATAGCCCAGACTGATTTACCTGTTTTAGCTCTTGGTATGTATAACATGCATTCCATAATAATAATCCTGAAACTGTTTTTACAAAGATAGATTGTTGCCTATCTGCCCAACAGTATATAACATTACAGTATATTCCATAACAACAAAACCAAAGCCCTCCAACAGAACGGCTGCTAGCTGTTGGCATTTCACTTAATTCTATAAATGCAGAAATATGACACCGTCATGCAGTAAATGTTGCAGGCATTGTTACAATACAGTAGGCCCAGATCATGCTTAAGGTGTACCAAGCAGTTTTCTTCTGTGAAGATCTAGTTAAGAAAATGTATCTGGTGGAAATGAAGCCATGGAATGTGATTTTTCTAATGAAAGCACAAAACTTGCTTTATTATCAAAATTAAGTACATTGCAATGGGAAATAGGAGAGTGATGTTACAGCTTTACCTGAAATCAAACATGTATTATAATGACTGAAGCCCATAATGAAAAACTAGCAAATCAATTGTTATTAAGCAAGCAAATAAATTAGTGTATGAATACATAAATGAGAAATGGTTATTCAATTTACTGATATTTAAATGGATATTTTAGGAAAGACTAGGTGAATTAGAACATTACTTATTAGACATGAACAAACAAACTATAGTTCATAATACATTATAACATATGGATAAAATATCTGATATCTAAAATAAATAGAAAACATATATATATTATTTCAACTAATAAAGTGACGTTTTTCACAGCTTTCCCCAAAGTGTGGGTTCACCTAACTGCCAGGCTACCATTTAAATGCATAAAACCCATACTTCGTTTCTGGGTTTACCGCCTGTCCATCTCTGAGGAAGTTTTGGTGTTTTAGAACTCCTTTAGTTTAATACAAGATTTTTACAATCAAATAACAGTTTTATACATAAATGTATACAAAATAAGTTGTATACATAAATGTATGTTAAGCGCAATATATACAGTATAGACAATGTGGACAAATTATCAAACTGCACCTAATAAGGATAGCTAAATTAAGTACACATCACATCAAAATGGAAGAAAAGGCCTTGTATGACCAGGAAGCTCAACCACAAACATATGTGCTTATATGTCTGTAGCATAGTTGTCTTGTCGGTGGTTAGCATATACGCTTGTATGTGTAAATGTACCCCTTACAGTAAGGGCAGGTGTGTGTCACATCCTTGAGGTCATCAATCAGACAAGGAATCAGGCAGCATCCCAGATCACACCTGGCAATGTACAAATGGGACGATTATAAATGGAATCATATACAGCCATGTATTTTGTGCTTTTCACAGGTATAGACCGTAAGGGGTTTAAAAACAACAAACACCAAGAGCATGAGTGACACTGCGCTACAGATATAGGATTAGGTGGCAAAGAGGGCATAACCTCAAGTTTAGAGGAACTGGTCATTTCTAACCATCGCCAATAATGGTAAGAGTGCCGTACATGCGACTTACCCAACAAAGAAGCAGAACAGGCAGAAGAGTGTGTTCATGAGGCCAACATCGTGGGAGATTCGCGTGACAATGGCTTGCTGGCAGTGTGGACACACAGTCTGCACTGGCGAGGATTGAAACATCTCCCCCTGCAGGACAGTGACGGTGGTGGTTGCCCCAGGCGGTGCCAATACTGTCGCTGTGTGACCCGCCATATGGTGACTTGGCCCTGGGCCAAAATGTCCATGCATGGGGTGACCAAAATGACCTGGGGGGGGTGGTGGGAGGTAGCCACCTGCACAGACACAAAGTGTATGCTTTTTCACATCAAGTCAAACATGAAAATGTGATATAGTCGTCATCGGTCAGCTTGATTGCTTTTCAGAGTTCAACTGTAAAACACACTTTACCCGGCCTGGAAAGTATCAGCGGAGCGGATCAAAAGCTGATGCGGTATGATAACCTGACGTCAGAATTAGAGCACATGTGAGATAGAGTGATGGCCATGCTTGTGAAAACCATAACTGATTCAGTTTTGAAGATGTCAGTGAGGTATAAAGCACAATGTGCTTGAAATTGCTTGCTGCTGTTTGTCCGATGCCTCTGCTGACTGGTTATATATAAGAATGTCAGCACAGTTCCCATTATTTTACCCAATGTGTTTTCTGTGGAGTGTAAGACATCATTTTACTCGCTATTGTGAAAGGTTAGGTTTCATTAACAAGTATGCTTTTTGTTTGAAATATTATGAAACAGTCAAACAGCCTTTAGTTATACAGTACATTATATACTGTATGACGCGATGCACTGGAATGAATTGGTTTATATAGAAAACAAATGTGACTTGTTGAAATTATAAAACAACTATTACTTAGACTTTTTATTGATCCTAGTCAACCTCAGGAAAAAAAGTGGTGTGGATTCACAAAGTCACACAAAAAAATGACATTCTTATAACAGGCTACTGTACATCTCGTTTAGACCTTCCCACAAGTTTGCATTCTTTGGTCAACAGTACAACCCTATGTTATCTTTTTATTTGATCATTTTCCCACCGCACCTACTACCTTGTGGTTGTGGCATGGGCATTGGCATGGGCCCATCTCCAGGAACATGTGGTGGTAGGAAGCCTGGCTGTGAAGCCTCATAGGGTGGAGGACCATATTCTGGAGGCATGGGATGTCCCTGTGGAGGGCCTGTTCTCGTCTGTGCTCCTGTACATTAAAACACACACACACCTAAATCAAGAGGATTGAGATTCTTTATGGATAAAAATAAGATGTGGAATTCAATTTGTTTTAAGAAATATAATAATTTATTGTATTAAACATACAGCACAGTGGTAGTAAAGTTAAAGTTTTAAGTTTTTAAATGCTTTGAGAAGCATCTTCAATACTTAATTATGCTTAGTGTTATTGTTTGAGCATAGCAGCAGAAGTGTCTTGGTTGTGGAGATGTAGAGCTAAGAGCCACATGGAATATGGTTCTATCAGTTCATCGAAAGCTTTGCCCTGCGCTGCTTTATGTTTATATGTAAGGTAAGGGTAAGGATTTTATTATTAATACAGGAACAAACAGGAATTGTGTGTCAATGTCAAAACAACATTATTGATACGGTAAAAACTTTAATTGAAAATTTTGTAGCTAGAAAGGAGTCTAGGGCATTGCAGTGTATTAGACATTTGGCATCTGAAACTGACTTTTAGTAATGTATTTAATAATTATTTGTCTTAAACACACCCTGAGGATGCTTGCCAGAAAGGAGATTCTTTATTAATGGATAATGCGTTAATGTCAATGGAAAGCCTGAGCTACAGTATATTAAAAAATATTAATGTAAAGATATTACTCTGCACTAGCAGTAGCAGATATATTCAAATAAATAAGGAATATATCCAAAATACATTTAAAAATGTAAACACAAAAAAAGTGTGTGATTGTTAAAGAATCTATATGAACTTGTCTGCTACTAGATTTTGCACTGGGTACTAGCATCTCAGACCAAATATAGACCAAGTATATTGTTTGTGGGCCATACACAGCCAGGCACTAACATGCACAATTGGCTGGATGTGCTCAGATCATAACACACACAGAGGTTTGATCAGAATGCAATTATCCCACTATATCTATTCTAATCTATCTCTACATAGGACATATTTTTTTGCTGCTATATCGTGTGCAGGACCTTAAACATAATAAAAACCACTTTTTAATCAATGATACCAGAAACTATTGGCTGTCCATTCTTCTCCTCAATGATTGGGGCACTGGGGCCAGGATAAGGAGGAGGAGGATCACTCGACATGTTGGCAAGATCTTGGATGGGGGGAGGGTTGGAGATAGTGTTCCACTCACAACTGTTATCTCCCTGAGAAGAACACATATAGACACACCTTCACTAAGACATTCAAAGACATGTCAGCTTGGAGGACAAATAGATTTCCCTTGCCACATTGGTCTACATGATGAACTCACTCAAACAAACCTTTCTCCTCACTTTTAGTATAAAATAAATACATACAGAATATGTTATTTTGACTAATTTAAATAAAAGTAAAATATTATTTGGAAGAAAAAACTGAATACGGACTAATTTGGCTACACATTGAGGGGGCATTACCATTACTTATTGGGTGATATCTGAAAGCTTGTGGGGAGATTGCTAAATAATGTTGTTACAAGACATTATCATTCAGTCTGGAAGGATTCATTGAGATTTGTGTTCTGTTACTATAAATCGTATTCTGTATGGACACTTATTAATAACAATGTTACTTGTTCTCAACTGAATATATTTGAATGCCCACCAATGCTGAAATAATTTAATCCGTTTGGTCAAATTTAACTAATTAGATCAGCAGACAACATAACACGTAGGCCTAGGTACAAACATGTATACTGCCTGCTATACTAAAATACTCAAATTCATGTTATTTCTGGTCACAGGGATTTTCACCAAAGTACAACATTTTAATTTCAGTTGGACTTTAACATTGATTATTTGTAATAACACAAAACGAGAATTGCACATTTGCAAATGAGAGACTCGCCAAATGGGTACTTGGTGAGAAAATTAACAGTCTATTTTAGATAAGCTACCGTTCCGTGCAGCATTACCGTTGTACGGTAGTAGTAAATACAGTATCAGATAATAGTCTAATATGCATTAAAAGAAAAATAAACTGCTGAACAGAGAGCAACGAACATCAGTGCAAGGACCGAGGTAAAGTTAGAATGAAATTGGATATTCAACAGATATTCGCCTGCCGAAGTGTCCGCCGAAGTCTCTGCTGATGTGCGGCACTGACTGGCAGGAAAAAGCGGTGCTTTCCTCCGTTGCCAATATACTAATGTGGCTACTCAGGAACAAGTGACTGCTGAACGTTTAATTTGTAATAACTGTCTCAACACGACCAAAACACATTAAACAAACAATGTTTTACTCGTCTGATGATTATTCACGAGGCACACCTTTTGTTTTGTCCGTTTTTATTGTTTTTAATTTTTTAATAAGCGACAAATAATATATACACATATTGATCAATAACCAAGAATCGGCATGGGCTAGATACATTAATCCAACATTAATCTATTCAACTAAGGCCTCTTCACAAGGCACACCCTTTATATTTGACCAAATATGAAATTATGATTTCATGAAAATGAAATATTCATATTTCTACCATATTTGGATCAATAGCTAGAAGTAGGCATGGTCTAGAGACATGAAACACATGTCCTTCTGCTCCTCTCAGTCCCTTCTATAAGGCACACCTTTTCAAATTATGAAATTATGAATTTATAATATTTTATGATTAATATTTTCTTCTCAGAGTCTGGTTGCTTGGGAATGCAACTCAAAGTGGGTGGTAAACTCCATCTAAGTCTAAATACTGGCTATGGAGAGTTCAACAGGGCGTGAAACCATAAAGAGGGACTCAACCCGGCAGATGAGAACAGCGGCACGGTGTGGCGGTGGGTCAACCTCACTGCGGCTGCTGGTCGTAGGCAGGGTGGGGTGTCGTTAGCCTGGGGGTCCGTCGGGCACATTTCCTCCGTGGCCGGCTCGGCGTTGGCTTGGATGGGTCCTGGGAGAAGGTGGCACGCGACTGGGGCCTCGTGCTTTACAGCTCGTCCCTTCCCACCTTGAAGCTTCCCCTCGGGCTGTGGACTAAGTGCTTTGCTGCGTCTTCTCTCCCCGCCGTGGGAGGGACGGGGCCCCCTCGCCTCCGGCGTGACTTTCGACCGGGACGTGCTGTCCTAAGTGCGCCCCAACCGCGTCGCGTTGCCCGGGCGGGGACCGGCCTTCGTACAAAAAGGTGCACGGGGTCAGCGGCGATGTCGGCTACCCACCCAACCCGTCTTGAAACACGGACCAAGGAGTCTAACGCACGCGCGAGTCAGAGGGTCCCACGAAACCTCAGAGGAAACTCTGGTGGAGGCCCTCAGCGGTCCTGACGTACAAATCGGTTGTCTGACCTGGGTATAGGGGCGAAAGACTAATCGAACCATCTAGTAGCTGGTTCCCTCCGAAGGTTCCTTCAGGATAGCTGGCGCTCAGACTCGCAGTTTTATCTGGTAAAGCGAATGACTAGAGGTCATGGGGCCAAAACGATCTCAACCTATTCTCTCTCTTAAATGGGTCTGCTCCTCTCCTTACCTGGAGAGGAGCAGAAGGACATGTGTTGCATGTCTCTAGACCATGCCTACTTCTATCTATTGATCCATATATGGTAAAATTATAAATCATATAATATATTGAATTCATAATTCGAAATTTCTAAAAGGTGTGCATTATAGAGTGGACGGTACGGTATATTTTACACTACGGTAGCAAAAATCTGTGTAATAACTGTTTTAAAGATCCGACAGCCTACTTGTTATTCTATCAAGAATGCCAAAGCCTGAGATACATTACTTTGTAACATATACGTTTTCACAAACAGATATGTGACTTGTTGAAGTACACCATTTTCACTTCAGTGTTGCTAACACTGTCTACGGTAGCGAATGACACTGTACTGTACGAGTACAGTACAGTGTCATTCGCTACTCTGTAACGGTTACAGAGTACTTAATGTATTTTATACTGTACTATTGCTATTACTGTCACTTTAGGTACCGTAATTTAATTATTTTATTACCTAAAATGGACGTGGTGATGTTTACTAGCTACGGGTTGTCAGTAGCAATTAGGTACGGTAGCTAACGTTATCAACTCCAACCCGTTAGCTGTGTACCGTACCCGTGCCAGAGTGAAGTACGGTAGCGGAACAGTGACATTGACCGTCAGCTACCGTAGCTAACCAAGCTCACTTAGCAAACAAGGGTATTTTTAGCCCTTAGCTAACGTACACGTTATTTTGACGTGAATGCTAACACCTTCTTCTAAACCAGTCAGCGTACCGTAGTTAACTGTGTTAGCTGACATTAGCATTGCAAATAACATTCTACAGTGTCAAAGCATTGCATTAGTCATTCCTAATGATAAATAAAACAAACGTATAAAGCTATATCATATTTGATACAATCTCTAATTATGTATATAACAGTAGTTTACCTGGCGTTACTTGAAATATACCAGTAACGGCAGTGAGCGACTGTGAATCGAAAGTCGTTTTGCTAGAGTCTTCTGGTAATAGTCAACATCCGTCGTGAGAGGCTTTTAACTGACGTAATATATTTGCTTGTAGTAGCTCGATGGAGGGTGGGGCCCATTTATATAGTTAAATCGAGGGTTATATGCACGTCCTTGGTATGTGGCCCCAGAAGCGTACATTAATATTTACTTTATTTCATTTGTTTAAAAATATGTATTGAGTGATTGTTGTCAATGAATTTGGATTAATGTCTTGGGTAAATAGTCAAAATATCAGCCAAACCTCTGTCTTACTGTGGGGGAAAACAAATGGAATTGTAATATAATATCAGAATTATTTTAGTCTGTATTTATTACTGTGTTACGTGTAGTGCTACCATGAGGCCGGTGTGTGCAATTTTCTAGAGTGACAGGCTATTCTCGCAGTCTCATCGAGGGTGTGGTAAGGTATAATAATACAGTAATATATAAACCTGTACAGGTGTTACGCCTAATTCGGCAGGACACATAATTAGGCGTAACACCTATACCTGCGTTATGAGAAAAGCCAGCCCCACTATTTAGCTAGAAGATGGAGACGCACACAGCTGCAGCCCCGGTGGTTTAGGTTCACAAGCCATTATAATATATATGTTTTCCGCGGTGCTACTGTCCCAACTATTCAGTTAAATGATAACTCAATAGATCCTGGAGTGTGGGACATCGTTGTTTAGCCACTACAGACGGGTTGCATCTAGTGTTGCCACTGGACGGCGCTGGCTGACTGGTATTAAAAATGGAACGCCCAGAACATGTATGAGATGAGCCAATCGGCTTCATTTGTATACAATCTTGGCAAAACAACAGCGCTACCGTACTTTTAGAGTTCTTGTTAGCATTTGACCACCTAACATTTGCTATCTGACAACATATTTAAAATGTAAAATGTTTATTCAGAAATAACGTTTGTACTCTGTAACACTATTGTGTTCAATATAATCCGAGTAGTAGTCTCGAAGAGAGTAACGTCGTTTGTACCGTTACGGTATTAGGTGATCTGATTGTCGTTAGCTGCAAAGCTAGCTCGCAGTACTAGCCAAAGAAAGATGGGGTCCATTCTAAGTCGCAGAATCGCTGGTGTTGAAGATATTGATATCCAAGCTAATTCGGCCTATAGATTTCCACCAAAGTCTGGTAAGTGTTCAACAATCCTTATTTTAACTAAAGCGAATGTTTTTTTGGTTATCACTTCACAATGGAGATGTCTTTCCACGATTATGTTTACTAACAAAACGAACGCCAGGAACTCGAGCATGTAGCCCACTGTACGGTACATACAATACTGTACCAGCCATATAGGCATGGGATTATTAACACTGATGGTTGCAGACAATATTGCTTTAGTGTTGCAGAAATCTGCTACATTGTAGATTGCACAGACAGATCATAATATCACTTCATGCTCCATCCATCCATCCATCTTCATCTGCTTATCCAGAGTCGGGTAGCGGCTTCGAGCACTTCTTGCTCATTATATAATAATGTGATTAAAATGCAACCTTGAATCATCAATATATTGCTGCAGTTTATATTCCATATGAGTGCAGAGTTAATTGATTTACTGACATTACTCCAGTAAGCCTTGAATATAGATTCCCTGTATAGTATAGTAACCCTGGGTTTACTTATACCCCAGAGCTAGTAGAGCCTACTGCTCGGTTCATTATGGCCTATGCAGTATGGTCAACTTCTGACTGACCGCATTAAACAGAGGACCACATACAGAAAACATCTGTTTTAATTGAGTTAATTGAGTTTTAATTAGCCCAATTGTAACACACACACACACACACACACACACACAAGATAATATATAACGTATATGTACCACATGTAAACCAGAACAATAACATTCGGCCTAGGCCTCCTTTTGAAAATGCAGAACCAGAAAGTTTAACATTTATATTTTGAATGGTTTACAAACCATTGCATGACTTCCTTTCAATTTGGTTTCTGCAAATTAGTCTTATGTAATATTTTATTTTCTATTTTATTTTTGTCTAACAAGTGTATTATTTTTCTCTAGGAAATTATTTTGCCAGCCACTTTTTCATGGGTGGAGAGAAGTTTGATACACCACATCCTGAGGGATACCTTTTTGGGGAAAACATGGACCTAAACTTTCTTGGAAACCGTCCTGTGCAGGTTTAAGAAACCTAGACAGCTTAAAAACAAATATTGTGGTGCTGTATTGTGTGTTTATACCAGTTGTTGAAAATTTTAAATTAAAAAAGATATTTACATATTTTTATGTATTCCTATTTTTTATCAGTTCCCATATGTGACCCCTGCACCCCATGAGCCTGTAAAAACCCTCAGGAGTCTGGTCAACATCAGGAAGGACTCGCTGCGTTTAGTTAGGTAAGATGAACGTTGTTAATATATGATACGATGAAAGTTCAAAGCTATTTTATGAACTAGTTTCCACTGTAAGGATCCATTTCTCGCTAGGTATAAGGATGACACTGATGCACCTGTGGAGGAAGGGGGTAAACCCAAAGTTCTGTATGGCGTGGAGTTCACCTTCGATGCAGATGCCCGTGTGGCCATCACCCTGTACTGCCAGGCATATGAGGAATTCTCTAATGGAATGGCAGTGTAAGAACCTACAACAGAGTCCATCTACTTTACTATGTATCGATTATTTGTACCATGTTTTCATGAACCCACCCATGTATTAACAAAGCCCTGACCAAAGCGGGCTTATCAAACTTTGTTTTTGTAAATTGTCAAATAATTCAAATTTGTAATTGTTCAGTATCTTTGATCTTCTGTCCATCGGAATGTCATGTTATCTTAAATTGTGTTTCTCAAGCGAGAAAATTTAATTCACTGACAAAATGGTGTAATTTTATCATATAACACCGAGCCAGTCATCTTTCACAAGACTTATCTTGCCACATAGAAATATTCTTTGAATACTACAAAGAATGTGGCAGGTCCTAAGTTGTGAGTGATGCTTAGGACTAAGCATCATTCACAAGTTACCATGGATACTGAAGTTGTTTATGCCACAGGGGAATTATTATTTTTTTACCTTATAAATGAGCTGATATGCAACAGGAAAACATTTTGCATTTAGTTCAACCCAGGCTTTTTGTTTTGACAGATTTCTGTTCTGAACTTTGCAGGTACAATCCAAAGACTCCATCTTTGGTCTCTGAAACCGTTCACTATAAACGAGGTGTGAGCCAGCAGTTCTCCATGCCATCTTTCAAAATTGACTTCAACGAGTGGAAAGAGGAAGATGTAAGTATCTGTCTACCAGTCGGTGTGATGGTTTCCCACACAAGAGGCCCACATCAACAAGATTGTTAACAATGTAGGCTCGTCTTTTGTTTAAATTCAGTATGGAAATGGGTGTATTGTTTTTATCCATAGCTGAACTTTGACCTGGACCGGGGTATTTTCCCCATGGTAATCCAAGCTGTTGTTGATGAAGGAGATGGTGAGTAGCATCCAGTTGCATCAATTTGCCTGCTAAGAAATTGACATTGATGCTAAAGAAATGCAATCTAATTGTTTATCATTAACCAACCTTTTGGCTTTCATGTAGATTGCCTGGGCCATGCTCATGTACTTTTAGCAGCTTTTGAGAGAGTAAGTCTATATTGTATATTGTATATTCTAGATTTAATGGAATCTGTCAAGTGTATTCTTTGTTAATTTGAACTAAAATAAAAATGTTTCCATTATAGCATGTGGATGGGAGTTTCTCTGTTAAACCTTTGAAGCAGAAGCAAATTGTGAGTTTACACATTTTTATCTTATAATTGCATTTGATAATGTTATAGTATAATGTGTTTTGACTGAGTAATGCTATGCTAGAATGTCTTTATCAGATGAAGAGTTTGTCACAATTCTCTAGTATAATTTTCAGTATACAGCTTTATAATTTGAGTAGAACTTCTTGCGTCATCCTTAAAATAAAATCTTAAATCAATGTCAAGACTCTTGAGAACACCTAGTACCTACTGTATATTCTACTTAAATGTATTTTAACAGGTAGATCGTGTGAGCTACCTACTGCAGGAGATCTATGGGATTGAGAACAAAAACAACCAAGAAACAAAGGTGTCAGATGAGCCACATCACTAACACTTCCCCACGTTCAGCTTCATCAACCTCCTTGCTAATTACGCTCCTTGTTTCTCCAGCCGTCGGACGATGAGAACAGTGACAACAGCAACGAGTGTGTTGTGTGTCTGTCTGACCTGCGAGACACACTCATCTTGCCCTGCAGGCACCTGTGTCTCTGCAACTCTTGTGCTGATACTTTACGTTACCAGGCCAACAACTGCCCCATATGCAGACTGCGTAAGAGGAGCCATTTCTACCATTTTATAATGTTATTTCTGAATGCCTGGAAATACAATGGACTTTTCTTTTTCAATGTAGTCTGTTAAAACAACATAAATAAGATTAGATATAACTGTTAACAATGGTATAATAGTTAATACATTGGTTAAAAAATGGGAAGGACCCAATGCCTTTGCCTTCTCAATTTTATAAATAACGTGTTCAGTTATTTAATATGGTCCTTCTTCTGCCCAGCTTTCCGGGCGTTGCTGCAGATCCGAGCTGTGAGGAAAAAGCCCGGCGCTCTGTCACCAGTGTCTTTCAGCCCTGTCTTGGCTCAGACCATGGATCACGATGAACACTCTGTACGTTTTATAGTCATGTACTGTAGGACCCTAGTGGTGGTCAGTGTGTAGAGCAAGTGTGCAAGCATACCATTATCTTTTTTTAAAACATTTTTATATAACATTTGTTTTTTTCTTCATATGCATTTTGCAATTATGCAAAGACTAGTTATAAATTCCTTCAACTAATAAATAAAATAAATGTGCATTTACAAATAACAACATAAAAAAAAAGACCAAACTAAAAGAAAAGACGTCTAAAGAGGGGAAAATCCTTTTATGGGGTGACATCCCAACCCTTTGTTCTATGCGGTTGATCACACGTCCAAATGGTTCACTTCCTATAAACCCCATATGCAGTGTGAAGTTGTGACTGCAGCCCGTCAGCTGTCAGGTGGGAATTTCACAAACGCTGTCTCTCGGCAGAGCTCTGACTCAGTTCCTCCTGGATTCGAACCCATCTCACTGCTGGAGGCACTCAACGGTCTGCGCTCGGTGTCTCCCACCATCCCCTCCGCCCCCCTTTATGACGACATTAACTTCTCTGGAGGCGACGGCCGGCAGCTGAGCTCCCCGGAGCATTTAAGCGACGGAAGCTTACAGAAAGGCAAAGTCAGCAAGTCCCCTGACAGGTAATCCTCTACTCCCTCTCTTTTGGCACATTTCCCCACTCTGTGCTAGTAGATAATGTCCTTTAACCCGGGGTTCTCTGTGCCGTATTCGTGTTTAGATAATGTCCTTCTACTTTGCAACAGCCACAAAATATGCCACAAACTTGTGTTGACCTCAAGAGTTGGCCACTTCCTGTGGAAGGGCGGCAAATGGCGCAGTGGTAGAGCAGGGCCTTAGGTGATCGAACCCCGCAAACTCCTCACCAAGCGTCGAGGTGTTGAGACACCTATCCCTAACTGCTCCCAGTGGTCAGGTGTCTCCTTGCATGACTAACATCACCATCGGTGTATGAATGTGTGTGTGAATGGGTGAATGTGAGGCATATAATGTAAATTGCTTTGGATAAAAGCGCTATATAAATGCAGTCCATTTACCATTTAAACATTAAATGAAGAGATATGTCATCACGTTAGAGGGGTATAGCATACGGACTAAACCACAGATCATGGATTGATGCTGGTTTGATTTTAATAGTACATAGAACCCGTGAGTAGGACAAGCTACTCCACTAACCACCAATAACAAAATAATAACAGCCCTGTCAGACCACACTGCCATCTACTGCATTATTGAGATGGACGTTTTAGTTTTGATCCACCACAGGTTCCATCTGCTGCTCCTGTACAGTCAACCTGGGTGCCCGTTAGTGTACTGTCTCTGGGCTCTATGAGCATCCTAATCCTGTGTGTGTGTGTGTGTGTGTCCCTCCCTGCAGTACCCTGAGGTCCCCGTCCTCTCCCATCCAGGAGGAGGACGAGGAGAAGCTGTCTGAGATGTCTGATGCTCAGCCACACCCGCTGCTGTCCAGCAGTCCTGCACCCACAGAGGTAGGAGCAAACGACGTCATTCATCTCTCTGGGAGCTCAAGTGGAACAGTTGGGTGTGTCAACCCTGTGGCACATTTTGCTTTGACTCGCTGGGCATTTATTTTAACACGGCCTTCTGGTCTGCATAAAGGGGGATCTTCATATGTAACAGTATATAACAGACCCCCTCCCCCCCCCTCCCCCTTACCAGGCTACAGGCCCCGAGGACGTAGCAGAGTCCCTGTCTCCCGACGACGGTGAGTATTTTCCGCATCCGTGTAACATTGAGCTGGACTTGTTGTTTAACATCACCTCCTCGCTCCTCCCCTGGGGACACAGAGGACATGCATTCGGGAGGTGAGATCCTGCAGGACTGCAGCAGTGAGCACAGCAGTCTGACCAAAACAGAGAGTGACCCACCGGGAGACCTGTCTCTGCCAAGTGAGAGCTTGTGTAGTATAGAAGCTGTGTATTTATTTACTGCGTATATGCTTAAATGCAACTATAGCATCGTGTTGACTTGTAAACAGTAAGATGTGTCCACCTTAGCAGTGTTTACTTAGCGGTATTAGTTCAGGTGAAGGTCGGAAGGATTTACTGTACAATCTGGTGGTCGCTTAGAAGTAGTATCTCTTTGGTTTTTAAATTGGACACAGGATGTTTTTGTTGAGGTTCTCTTGAGGTGCATCCCCAATGAGTTCTCATTGGGAAATAGACATACAACGTTTATACATTGTTAATGGTTTTCATTCATAGTTTTCATATTATACTGCATATTTATATATTTTTCCATGATTTATGTGGCTTGTAGTTAGTGAATATGAACCACTATTGGGGAAGTCATGACTCAGAGTTTGAAAACCCATGACTTGTCTGCGGCCTGAACAGGTAAACATGCTCTCCTCAACAAGAAGGATGGTATTAAACTACAGCAAATCTATCTGTGAGGGTGTCTTCATTTTCTGGCCACCTACTGTGCCTCCTATTTACATGTGCAATACTTGTGGTATTCTCCATAATGGTTGCGTTTTTTTTTCTTCTCTCTCTCTCTTTGTGTGTCATTTCCCGCCCTTTGGCACTAACCTGTGTGTACCCATGTGTGTTGTCTTTTCTCGTTTGTTTACTTCCTGCTGTACCTTCATGTCTGCCCGCCTTTCTCGGGCAGCTCTGGGTCCTGACTCGTCCTCTATTGGTATGGAGGAGTAACTGTGTGAATGACTGTAGGTAGGTCTTCCAGGCTGTCTTGCTTCTCTATCAGATCTTCTGCTATATCTAAACCCAGTTCAGAAGTGTTGTAGTACTCAAGACCACCTTTTGAAGGTATTTTTGTCTCGGACTCTACCGCATTTTTTACTCGGCCTTGTCTCAGACCAAGAGGACTCGGGACTTTACTTCAAGGCCGGTCAAGACCACAAGTGCGGGAATATAATCATTGCCTTTCAAACTTTCAATATTGAGGGGAGATACGAGTGGCCCCTCCCATCTTGGACTAATCCTTCTTTATGCTGAGATCTGATTGGCCCAAGAGTTTTCACACAATCGAATCGAATGGAAGGTGGTGTATGAGATATTTATATCATTTTAGTTTCTTATCCAAATAATTTGAGTGCAGGGCAGGCGAATAGATACGTGTGGGGAAAAAATTAGAAGACGAGCACTCCAAGCTTGGCTGTCAAATGTAAAAGACAGAATACACAGGCCTATGGTGCACCCCAAGCCAAGTGACAGTCGGCAGCCTGGAGACGCAGTACGGGCTATAGCCTAAAATAAATGTCAGGTACAAGCAGCAACATTTTCTATGTTTAGATGGGCCTAATTAAACATCCAGCTATTGTTTTCATTTTTTTTAAGTTTACCCTGTTGGCTAGAGTTTGTTGGTTGATAGCCTAGCAAATAGGTGTTGGGTTGTTAACATTGGCAGTAAACTGTTATCCCTAATGTTAGCTTTTGCATTACCTGGTTCCTGAATATCTTTTCCAGGACAATTTGAAAGCAATACTATGAGACACTTGAATCGGCACCTGTTCCTTTTTGTATTTTCCTTTACATAGATAAAGACATTTACACCATAAGGATAAAGAAAAGGCACACATTGTTACATAAAAAATTAACCAGAATTCAGGAACGTACGTGTTTTATGCTCAAATTGTCTCGGGGGAGGCCCCTAGACCTCCACGTATTGTGGACACCTTCCTACTGTAGGCTACATGAATGCAAGCAGATATAGAAACATTCATGAAACCTGTTATACAATGAAAATGGTTATTTAGAAGGCTTTGTACAGCATGCCATATTCCCCTAAAGGTCTTCACCCCATCTCGTTTTTAATGTACAGTCTAGGCTACTGATTGTAGCCTACATTTATTTTTAAAAACAAAGACCAATAGAAAGGGCCAAGCTATCTACAAAAATAAATAAACTACTGCATAATAGTTTATTATAGTGGATGGTGTGTAGGCTATTTGTATTTTCAAACCAAGTCTACTCTAGATGGTTCTCGGGCCGGTCGGCTTCAAAGTCCCGCACCATTTTTCAGTCCCAGTCCGATCCTGCCACTCACTAACCTAATTTTGGTCATGTCTGTGAAGTTGGCTATTATTTAGCCTACTTTCCAATGTGTGCATTCAACTGTAGGCCTACCCATAAAGAAAATTCTTCGTAACGTCATGCCTCCGTCTAGTCCAACAACGTTAAGCGATAAATTGCACACATGCAAAATATAAGCTACTGCACGGTCAATGCTGTGTGTGCAAGAAGGCTTTGTATCTTGCAATGTGGGACCAAACTGGTCCGGTCTCGGTCTTGACTCGGATTCGACATGTCTTGGTCTTGACTCGGTCTCGAAACACTCTCGGTGAAGACTTGGTCTCGGATTAGGCGGTCTCGACTACAACACTGCTGTTCAATAACTGATGTCTTGGATAAATTATCTGTTGTTATTTGGGTATTGTGTATAGTGCAAATAAGCCAAATAATTTACAGTAGTACGTTTGCTACTGCTAGGTTGTAAACAAAGATGCAATCCTTCTAATATGAGATTTTTTATTAAAAATGTGTTTTAGTGGTTGAAGGTAAAATATTGAGGATTGCAACTTTAAGGCTTAGCTAATTAAATTTCAACACTACTGTGTTCTGCTTGGGTACCAGGTTTCATTTATATACTTTAAAGGGCAACCGCACATACTACATTACATGTCTGACCCTTTTGTGGATATAAGAGTGGACAACATAGTCACTGAGAAGCTCCACGCTCCATTTCCACTTACCTATAGCATCTTTATTACAGGCTCATCTGAATCTACAGAGAGCCTGAAAAGTGAGAGCACCAACAGCTCCAGCAAGCCTCTCCTGTGTCCTCAAAGCAGCATTCATATGGAAGATGATAACCTCAGCTCTTAACTTTGGCCCAGCCATCCATTAGCAAAGATTGATTCTGTCCGTCAGCTATTCCCTGTACAGCACCGACCTTCGAACTCAATCTTCTGTGTTCTCATCAACACCAACAACGGTACTGCTCAAACTCAAACAGACAGAGAAAGAATCCTTTCTTCTTTTTATTTCATTGCTTCCTTTAACGTGATTGAAAATTGAAACCCGGCATAGATTGTTTTTCTACCTTACTCTGGGTCATGTATAATATAACATGTCATGAAACAATTTCTTGCTTTGGTGAATATTTCCTTGACTTTCAGGTGGTATTGAGTTGTAGTCTGGAAGTATGAATGGCACAGATATCGTCACTACCTAACAGGGTGGTTCTTAAGCACACTTAACTTGACTCGTACCTATTGCTTAACATTACATTGGAGACTTTATTCACAGTAACTAGACTAATACATTTTCAAGTTAACTTGATTTGGAATATGTAATACAAATCAAAAACATTGAGTCCATCTTTGAAGTGATTTTGTGCTCTAATGAAAACTTTTATAATCCATTCCACACAAGTGTATATGCTGAAATATTTTCGTCTATATTATCTCTGTATCATAACTGTAAGTAAGTGTGTAATTCTTTGCAAAACTGTATTCTTGTGTAATAAATGGCAAATGATTCTGTTATTGAAGCCATGAATTTAGATTCAGCTACATGCACGTGATCACAGGCCCAAGGAGACTCACATCTTCACAGCTAAACTCAAAGACTGATGAAGCTTGCAACAAGCAGCTCCGTGTATGACCGCATACAGCGCAGTGTGTCTGCTGCTTTGTAGTGTGGCTGTTCTTTTTACAGTACTTTGTTTGCCTGCATCAGCTTGTGTGATGTAGTTGCAGGTTAGCTTTAAGCCTTTGTCTGGCAGTCAATGCCTTATTTACATTGGTCCTGACCTGTAAATCATATAGATCTGTGCCTTGAATTGATATAGCTGCTTATTACATTGGACATATTCTTATTCACATAGAAAACATCACCTTTTTCTTTTTGAAAGCTAACACGGCTTTTTAGGTATCTATTGCAAGGCACAGCATATATTGTAATTGTGTTTGATAAATATTGAAGTTAACGTTTCATTTACAATTTTATGTCTACAACAATACTCTGTATCAATTATGCATTTAACTCAGCTTGCGTTTGTTAACTGTACTCGACTGCTGTTTAATTTGAAATAATGCAACCAATGCAATATGTGTTAACCGTCAAATAGCTCATGTATGTGAATTTATAGGGTGTCTCAAACGCGTCATGGTTGTCTTTTCCCCCTCCCTCGTGCCATTTCAACATGCAACTGTGCCTTGCTGCTCCCTTGCTGACTACTATTGACCTGGCATCCAGGATAAAAGCAGTTGGTTTGCGACTCCCTATAGAATCTAAATCTGTCTTTTGTGTATACCAGCATGTGTGTAACAATAAAAAGAAAAGAAAACACTAATATTTCTTTGGTAGCATTGTACATTTGATGTCACACAAACATCATAGCCAAATAGTACACAAATGTGGAAAGGAGAAGCCAGCTAATCATGGTATTCATAGGAATTACATTTTTATGTTAAATAACCCTGGGGTTAATGTAGACCACTTTTTTAACTAACTAGCACCAATATTCTAGCGGAAAGGTGCAAAAGTTGTTTAAATAATTTGTCCCTAATGCATGGGTCCAAAGGGACCAAAAAGGTGCAGAATGAATGAGAAAACTAGTGTCTGCTAAGCCAGAGTAGAATAAAGTCCATCCCCTAGCCAGGAGAACGGTTCCAGAACCAAGACTGCGTGAAGGTAAACCCCATCAGATCTAAATGGTAGCGCTCCAGCTTCCGCACAAGTTCTGGCTCCTTCACCCACAGCAAGGTGAGGTTCCACGTTCCCAGAGCCAGTCTTTGCCGTCAAGGCCCCTGACCTTCACTGGAACTGGTTCCAGACCGTGGCCCCGGGCTTCCTCCGGGTAGGGTAACTTCTCCAAATGCTCTTCCATGAAGGGTCTTCTGAACCATTCTTTGTCTGGCCCTTCGCCTAAGACCATTTTGCCTTTGGAGACTCTACCTCGAGCACAAGGCTCCAGACAACACAGCTCTCAGGGTCATAAGGACACACAAACCTCTCCACCACAATATGGTAATGGTTCCCGGAGAGGCGAAGGGTGCCTAGTTTAAATTTGCAGGTCCACATCGACATCGCTCATGTGTACAGACATCTGGAGAGAGAGTTGCGGGTCAATGGAGTGACCAGCAATTTAGAAACTCTCAATAAACTCTTGGAAAATCTTAAGAAAATAAAACTAAAAATAAAAATAACATTCAATTAACTCATAAAACAGTCAATCTTTTTATTCTTATTTCTTTTAGACGTGGCATTGAGTGAAGTTTATTTAAATAATGTGCTGCCAATAAACTGAGATTAAATATTCATGATAAATCCATGTTATTTTGATACGATCTTGGGGTTAAGCAAAAGTTGAATTAGGGCTCAACCCTGGTGCTGGGGCCTGGGGGCGAAAAACCTTGTGTGTGTGTCTTTCTCTATCTCTAAAGGTTTAATGGCAGCATTCACCAGCCTGCAATGCGTCCTGGGGTTTCCTCTTCACACATTAACGTCATTTCACACACCTGGTGGCCTGGTAGTATGTAGCCCTGTTTCTCCCTGTCCTTGTTGGTTATTGTTTGCTGTACTGGTGAGTGTTTTGAGTTTAATTAAATATTATTCTGAACCCAACCTGTGCCTGGTTTCTGACACCACCCATTTGCTCGTGACAATAGTATTGAGAGTAAATGTATAAAAAAAAAAAATCATTAATATGATATCCATTTGCTAGCTAGGCAGTCAGTGGTATCAGTGGAAATTGTGTGTGTTGTTTTTGACTGCATAGAAATTCATAAGATTCACCCTCCTTTAGATAAACTAACCAAGAAGTAAAAAGACTAAAGTTAATAAAAATGTTTTGTCTCGATTATTGATGTTTGAAACAACATAACAAACAGGTTTACCTCCAGACATTCAATGCAAATGCTTTTTCATTTAATTAGACTATGTAGCCTCTAAGGCACAACAACAATCCACACAAATCTGCCCGGGCTAAAGCTGCACATGCTCTTGGAGTCCAAAAGCATGCGACAGCACATCTAGACACACCACCCCTCGTGTATCTGAGGCCGTTAAATACATCACCTGTAAGGGGGTTTGAGTGCATGTGCCACAAACACGTGCTATGGCACATTTAAATCCCCGTTGGTCATGTTGAGACCTGTAATACGTCCATGGTCGAGACAGTAGTTTATCTGGGATGTACATACAACATGTGTTAATCTAGGAATTGCTTTAGATTGTTCACGTAATCAATTCCACTTTATTGCAGATCCTTGGTTCCATATCAGCAAACTAAAACAAAACAAGGATATATAT
>JAODOY010021033.1:0-24870 GCA_025399855.1 Forbesichthys papilliferus
ATATAATTGAAGGTTGAAGGGACAATCCTGGGATGGGGGGTGGGGGCTGTTAAAACTATCCTGGGACACTAGTTACAAGAAAAGAAGGAGCGACACAATTTGAAAAGGACTGAAGTTCAAACGTATCCCATCTGAAATCATTTGCACTGCCTTTGTAGGATCTGGTTGCTCTAGAAGGTCACAGCTGAGGGAAAAACCCAATAACAAAAATTATAAAGTAACCCAAAGAGTATATGAAATATTCACAGTAAAAAGTGAATACTTACTGACAAGCTTTCTGGATAGGAAGGGTGGTGAGGAGAGTTACTGTAATACTGCTCCCATGTGACTCATATAACCGAAGGACAAGTGCATGATTTACTCCCTCAGCCTGTGGGTGTGAATCACAAGCATTGCGTCATGGTCAAGTCATTTGTTGAACTCATCTAAAAAAGGTCCAGCTAAACATGTGCTAGGACCACACCTTCTTGATTGTTTCCAGGATGACTGCTGTGGTGTCAACAGTGAAGGCACTCCACCGCACAGTGTTAGCAGGGCAGTGCATCAGCCTTAAAGGGTAATTCAGGTTGTATGCAGATTGGATGACGCCTGCATCCTGGAAAGACCCTGTATCACAGTATAGAGTGCACAAATTATGTGACTGGCCCTTTCAGGAAAGACATTCATAATTAATGTATAAACACTGAAGCCAACCTGCATGTGGCATGACTGCATATGTGAAATGATGAGTCCCCATATCAGCATTGGCATCTGGGGCCTTGGGAGCTCGAAGACTTGATAAGGAGATATTAGAAGACAGTGAGCCTTGGTGAGGAATGCTCACACTACAATACGGTAAGTGTGAGCATTGCCGTGTTATTTTTTTATTGATAAACCACATTCTATGATTAAAATGTTTAGTGTCTTAAACTCCTTTTTAAACAATTGCATGTAGTTGAATACAATTTCTCAGCAAAAAAACGATTGAGTGCCTTCTCCGGGTATGGAATGAGTCCTTACCCACTGTGAAGGAGTTCAAATACCTCGGATCTTGTTTATAAGTAAAGGGACATTGGAGCGGGAGACTGGCCAGCAAATCAGAGCAGGTGGGATAGTAATGCAGTCACTTTATCGTACTGGTTTGACAAGCTGAGTCTGAAGGCAAAGCTACCGGACAGTTTTCATTCCTACACTCACCTATTGTAATGAACCGAAATCACTACAACACGGGTACAAATGGCTGAAATGTGTTCTCAGGAGGGTGGCTGGCTTCTCCCTTATAGGTAGGATGAAAAGCCAAGTCATCCGTGAGGAACTCATAGAGCCACTGCTTTTGTGTTGAAAAATAGCCAGTTGAGGTGGTTCGAGCATCTGGTAAGGATTCTCCCCAGGTAGGTGTTCCAGGCACATCCAGCTGGGCAGAGGCCTCGGGGAAGTCTCAGGACTAGGTGGAGAGATTATTGCCACACTGGCCTTGGAACGCCTTGGGATCCCTCAGTCAGAGCTGGTTAATGTGGCTCGGGAAAGAGACGTTTGGGGTGCTCTGCTTGAGCTGCTGCCCCCACGACTCGACAACAGATAAGCGATTAACGATGGATGGAATGGAATGAATTTACAATTTGAAAATCTCATGAACTTTTTGCATAACTTAAGAAAATTGTTTTTGCACAATGGTAATGAATGTGTGTTAAGTTATCAACACAATTGTTGTAGTTTTACACAAGTGTACACACTTCTAAACATTATGAAACAAATTTCAAAGGGCACAGTGCTTTCAATGATGTCATAGTTTGGGACATGTCAGCTTTCACCATGGTGAATTTTTGTTTTCCTCCGCCATGTTGCCGGCGATGTAGAACAAATCCTCTGGCTGAACCCAGCACTTAGATCATACATGATGTAGGACTACTAGGGCTGTCCCGAATACCATTTTACAGGTTACGAATACTTGATGGTATTTCCGAACAAGTATTAGAATACTCTCTTAAAAAACACCATTAAAAACACTCAACTGTAATTAATAAGTATAAGCGAAGTAATTTTCGATTCCTAGCTTCATCGAGTACACATGTAAATATAGCCATGCGCTCAAAATGGCCATTCAGAGCTGTCAAATAGCATACATCCTGTATTAGCCAATAAGAGTGTGTTGAATGAATAGCCTCGCTCTCTTCTTACAAAGAGCCAATTGCAATCAATTGTGTTGATGAAACAGTGTAGGGCAGGTAATTACATTTCAGTGTGGGTTTATATGGAGGTAGTAGGGATTAATGTGAAAACATGCATGCATAATGTGAAAAAAACTAATACTCAAATCCCAATATTTAAATCAAATACATACCCAAATAAGGAATACCCGAATAATCAAATATTTGTTAAGTGCTGAATATACATATTTATTACACAAGCTACTATATAACACAGTAGCCTATATTCAATATGTACTAAGGTGTAGTTATTAAATACCGCATTTTTAAATGTATTACATTTATGTAACTACATGCCCTTGATGGTGTGTTCTCTATTTTTGGTGTCAGACTAATGACTGGTCTGTAGTGTTAATATACTGACGAGCGGCTGTGTATATGCAAGTATGTATGTATGTATGTATTTTTTAAGGCTCTTGTACATTTTCAGAGTTTCGTGAATGTAGTTTGGAGATTTGGGTGTGTTGAGATCATGTGTGAAAGTGTCTTGAAAACTGGAAAAACTAATATTGGGTGGAGTGTATGACTTACAGGGATAAGGTCATTGTGTTCTTATGAACTGAATAACCATATTTACAGTCATTCAGCAGGGCAACGCCAAAGTTGTGTTCCGACAGGTCCGCCCATTTGTGACCCCAAACCTGGGAAATATAAAACAGCATAAAATGGTAAAGAGTATATAGTGTAGTATAGTATGTAGTAAATAGTATTTAAATAAGCTCCACAATTAATTTGTGATGCTTTATTATGAAAGTATATTTAACACTAAAGAAATGTGATTGATCAATAAGATTATCTAAAAGATTGAGTACAGAGTTTATTACCTCAAATCTAGCCCAATCCCAAGAGGTATTTCTGTGTGTGGGTCTCTGTAGGTGTCCAAACTGGATTTCGTATGTAGCGTTGGGGCTGCGAACTTGTACTGGAAATTCAACTTTTAGGAATTTATGTGACTCTCCCCACTCCACCTGGAATATACAAAGTAACAATGCACTTTATACATCTGATTATTTTAACTTGTTTTTTTTTTTAATCTTGTGAATGTTGGTGGGCTTGTGTGTGTTTGTTTATGTTGTTCTATTATAAAATGTATTCTCATGTTAAAATTGCTGTGTGACTTTTATAGTATATCATTAAACAAAATAAGGTTAAGGAGCAATGGTTTCCTGGGGAAGTAATGAACTGTGCATGTCTCTAATCTAGTAGAGTTCATTTATCTTTAATGTTTCCTTATCTAAACACTGTCTTCCTGACTTGGGATGGAATGCTGCAACAGTGGCATTGGCAGCTCTATGGACATGGGTATAGAAGCTGCTGTCTGTTCAGGGCACACTCATCGACGATGGTGCCTGCTTAAATAAAATAATAAACTAATGGAAATACTGTGCACTTAAACTTGTTTGACAGTCTCAAGCGTTCTCACATAACTTTAAAAATAATCTTGCAACCCCTTCCTCTGTGGATCCTGACCCATACTTTGAGATCCTCACCAGCCTCAGAGTCAAACCTGAGCTACCTCACCTGTGTGCTGAACCTGAGGTAAGGGCACATGGCATCGAGCACGATCTCCTGGGTGATGGTACTCCGGTCACTGATCCTGAGCTTGAAGCTCACGCTGCCCCGGAGGCCTCCTGGGGCCACCACCTTGACAGGCTCCACCACTTCCGCCACCGGCTTTCTATATATACGGGTCCAGAAGGTGCTCGGTTACACATGCAGTCTCATATTCCTATAGCCAAGATTCTAACATCATCATGTTAGATCACATACTGTAATAATAGATGATTGTCTTGGGTTTGCAACATAAAAACATACAGTACACGCAAATAACATTAAATCACAAAACAATTACATAAAACTAGATTAAATAAACTTTAAAAAGTAGTGATAGTCAGACCGGACAATGCCAGTTACAACACCTTGTTTGTAGATGGTAGTCCATAACATCCCACGCATCCCAGTACAGGGGGACATCATCAAACAAGACAAACTGGTTTCCATGGCAGCCAGCAGAGATAGCTTCTCTGCAATGGACAGGTTGGTACAATAATGGTAACAGAATCCCTAGTTCGACAAGGCCAATACCAAGAAGGCCTGTGCCTGTTTCATAATGTCATCCCACCTGTTCGCATCCACCAGGTGCAGCGAGGCCAAGCTCCCGTCTATGTTCACAACCGTTTGGAGAATGCCATTTTGGATGAGAACCGTGTTGTCTGCCTGTATCGCAGGACAAGGACAGGATGAGCAAACTCAATCGACACTAGGGATGCCTGGCAATGCAAACAGAAGAAAAACAGTACTGTGCACCTGAACAGTGACGGAGACTGGCGTTGCGGGAGGTGTGTCCTTTACAGCAGCCACGCCCACACTTGGAACACTCACCAGAGCTGGAGTACCACACATATAGATTGAGGGTTTTCTATATATTTTTAATAATAAATATATACTAGGTAGCTGGTGTTTTGTCAGCCAATTGGTAGTAGACTGTTTGGTGGTGTCAGTAGGTGTCATTCCTTCTCTCCCAGGTGACTGGATCACCTTCAACCAATCAGATCCCACATTTTGAGGATTTTCCAATGACATGCACTTCTGACAACTACTGTAGCCAGATTGGTCGGTGGTTCTCTACCAGACTGACAAGTGGCTTTTAACAGAGTTCTCTGAATGAAATGTAAAGCAAAGAAAATCACAGAGGCTTTTAATATTCATTATACCTAGACAGGCTTGACCGGTATCATCTTGGTGCTGGATGACTTCATGACGCTCCCATGGCATGGAGTTGAAGACAGCAGGGGAATCTGCCTTCTCTTTCGACAGTGAGCCACATGCATCATGCAGCAGCCTGGTCCCGATACGGCGGATATCTAAGAGCAAAATGTAACATGGGTTTTCATGTTAAAATACCCAGGATGCTCCCTGTGCTACAGCATGGATGATTTATTAAATGGTTAAACAGCAAACTGCATTCACTGTATATAGCGCTTTCTAACCCACAGTATTATCACTGCCTCACGTTCACCCACTCACACACTGATGGTGGTGTCAGCCATGCAAGGTGTCATCCAACACATGACAGGGTTATGTGCCTTGCTCGTGGACACCTATTAGCTCGGAAGCAGATCTAGGACCCTGGCATTGGAAAATTATTATTTCTGAGCCCCCCATAATAAGCTAAAATATTAATAATAAGGTTTGCTTTACCCTGATAATACCTGAGTGCATCCTCAACAACAAGTTCTATACAGCTGCCGGGAATCACATCGTGGAACTGGTTGAGGAGGAGAAGCCTGAAAGAGAAGCATTAGGAAAAACATGAGAGCAGACTATTTGTTCTACCTTCATAAAAACCTAAGTGTGGGTGTGTACTGTACCTCCAGAGCTCCTGCAGCTCTTTGCAAGGGTACTGAAAGGTGTTGTTCCGCCACAGAGCCAGGCTGCTGGATACCTCAATGTCATGGAGCAGCACCTCACATTGTCGGTTGCCACGCTTTATCTGCAGTTTCAACAACAAATGCTTTTCTCTAGAAATATGTCCATTGCCTCGTCAGGCAGCTGGATTCACATGATCACATTCACTTGATAATTCATCTAGCCAGGCTTCAAGTTCCTGTACTTGGGGTCAAACCAATCACTACTAGCAGCTACTGACATGGTAGGTGTGAAGTTAGCCTGTAATAAAAATACGATTGACAGATGGTTCATCCAATCATCTTCCCTCTTCCAAACGGTTTCATTGGATGGCTTCTCGGTGGTTCTGTGTAACAAACTATCTGGTGCGTCAGGTTTATCTATGAACCTACTACGGCTGCTAATGTAAATAATTAGCATGGGTGTTAGCATTTGTCGCTAGAACGTCTCTTAAAGTGTCGGAAAGCAATGTTTACTCACTGCACAGTACTGTACCCACTGGCTACTGTTACATTAGCATGTTTCCTCAGGAGAGGACAAGGTAGCTACTTATAGGTGATAAATACAGCACTTTACAGTAAGTGTCTCAAATGACCCAATAGTGAGTTTTAGGCATTACTCCCTTTCATTGTTCTAATTTGTGAGTGATGCTGAATGACATGTAGGACGATTCCCACCTGAGCTTGGGTGGTGTAAGTGCCATTGTGCAGCTCCAAGAATAGCTCTCCGGTCCACGTACACAGCAGTGCTGAGTCAGCACGAAGCTGACAGAAGAGCCGGTCAGGACTGGACATCTGGACCCTAGGTGGACACCGGGGTGATCAGTCATCGCCTTTCCCTCTGGCCCCGTGTTACCAAGCAACACTTCCTTGTGCGTCTACCAAACCCAGTATCATTACAGTTGTGCGTGCGACAAAGGGAACCGCTAAAGATGTTTAGTCTACGGGACAGGAACTAACTTAGGAAGTCCGTCTGTGTCCTGGACACGCTGTAGTCTGTCGAGCATCAACTGTGTGGGTCCCCCACCGCCGTCACCAAAACCAAACAAAGCTGCACTGTGATTGGCTCTGCCTTTGTCCTTGTTGTTCTTCACAGTGTTGACTAGCTGGTGGCAGAAGAACGCAAACATAGGGAATGTCTTTGTCACACAAACACACATATATACACATTGAGGTTGAATTGCACCAAACAACTATTTTTTCCAGAAATCAGACAAAGAACATCATAAATGGTTGAGAGGACCTTCAAGGATCATATCTCGGGTCTTCAACTTGGTGAAATACCTGCTGGAAAGCTACAGGGTGGGTACAGTTACAGCATAAACAATGCAAATAACTGTGAAACAGTGATTTTTGGTCATTACTTTGGTCAGTTCAGATTCAACTAAATCCAGCCCCATAACAACATTTTGAGTTGCTAAAAGTATCCCAAGACATGACTCATTATTTACCCAAATAAAAACAAAAGAGTCATGTGCCAGTTAAATATGGAATATATCTCACCCGTGGTTGTGTGACCAACTACAATACCAGTTTGTTCCATTTTCAGATATATTTATCCAAAGTGATTTACAGTACTACAGTATTAAGGAGCAGATATATATTTGTCAAAGATGGACCCCAGCCAGAACATTTCAGATGAGTCTCACTCACTTTTCATCTCACTAACCCACAGTGATCGGGCCGCTGTACATCAGTGTGGCTGTACATATCCTAACATAATCAGGGTGTCCAGACTGTAATCCCAGCTAAATAAATTGAGCTGAGAGCAAAGTCAGACATAGCTACGCTAATGCATGCCTGCTCCAGTAGGCATTATATGCTGTGGCATCTGATCTTGTAGTAGGAGAATGTAGCGCCACTATGCCGCATATCTCCACTTGCAAAGCCACAGTAAGGAAGCTACACATTCACGACTTCAATATCACTTCAACACAATTTGATAAGTTCCTGCTGAAACAGAAACCCACCTCTTCAACTTTGCCCTTCATCTCATAGGAATTTCCTGGTGGAAAATGAGTTAAGACCTGGGAACCATCTAGACCTTCCCAGAAAAAGGTGTTGTGCTTCAGGAAAAACAAGCAAACATGTGAATGTTACATTGACGACTGTTACGCTCCTGCTGATGGACTGTGTTGCAGAAGCAGTTACTTACAGGGAAAACATTGACCAAGTTCCAGCTAAGTTTCTGTGTCAGGAAGTAGGAAATGCCACTGCCCTGCATTAGCTGAGGAAGCTGGGCAGAATACCCAAAGGTATCTGGTAGCCAGAACTGCAAGGCACACGGAAAACATATGTTCCTGCCATCAAAACACACTACCATTACATTAATATTTAGTCTTACCTCTTTACAGTAGAAACCAAACTCTTGCTTAAAGAAACGCTGGCCCTCCAGGAACTGCCTGACCATGGACTCCCCAGATGGCAGGTTGCCATCCTGAATTGTAGTTTTTCCACAATCAACGCCATGTCACACGTTTGTATAAATGATGGCATCACAACAACAGCAATATTGCAAAGATCATCATTACCATTTCCACCCATGTGCCTCCAACTGGAATGAACTGGCCCTTCCTGACATAATGCTGAATCTGAGAGAAGAGGACTGGGTACCAGCTCTTCACCCACTGGAACTGCTGGGCCTGAACACAGCAAGACCAAAGGGGTCCAATCTGATTTGCAGTTAAATTCTCCAATGAGAAATTGTATTTGTGCAAAGTTACCTGGGAACAAGTGAACACAAACTCCGGATTCTTCTCCATTAACCGGATCACTGTCACCCAGCTGCGACCACATTTGCGAATTGTCTCTTCATATGGCCAAAGCCAGGCTGGTGAATTACAACATTAGAATGAATACATGAAATGATTGTTGCAAAAAACAAACATACATTTGCCGGTATAACTGAAGTGTTCTATGGCAATCGTTAATCTCACACACACACACACACACACACACACACACACACACACACACACACACACACATATAAAAAAAGAAAAACTATTAAGCTTTATATTATTTTGGCTGTTTCAGGTTTCAATTAAATATCAGTAATTAATGTACTGTATGTTAGCCCTGATTACATGATGTAATCACAATGTTGTAGCTACTAAATGCTGTTAATGTAAATGCCGGTAGGTTTGAATTGCAATAAACAAATGAAACCTGAGTCTATGTGGCAGTGGCCCATAGCATGGACAGTGTGCTGACTTTGACCATTCCGCTGGCTGAAGAACTTGTGAGCCAGACTGTGAGCGTTGGCGAAGGAGCTGGGGTTTGCTGGGTCACAGAGGTTCACCATCTCGTTAACAGTGAAAAGTGCCTGGTAGCCCCTTTGCTCTCCTTCTCCCAACTGCTATAATTAAGAAATTGGATAACATTAGCTTAATAGTCTCCACGGTGACCAACCATAAGTAGAAAATAATGAATACTATTCGGTCTACCTTTACAATGTCCACCAGCATCTCAAAATCAGTCAGCAGATCTCTTACATTGCGGTTAAATACCACCAGTTCAGCCTTATGCACTGAGTATTTCCTGCTAGGGTCTGGGGGTGCAATCTGGGACCCTTTTCCAGCTCCAAATAGTCCATTACAAGCCAACTCCACATAAAGGGTAACACTAAATATACAGAAATGTCATGAAGGTGAAAATACAATTTTACAAAAGTAGTAGCAATGTACCCATTATAATCCAAGTTTAGTGACCTGTGTGGATCTTCATCTTTTAGACATTCAGTCAGTATGTAACTTGTCTTTTCACCCTCTTTAGTAAGTCCCTACAATCAAACAATGAAAACAACACAACACACACTGAAAACACAGCAGTTTGCTATCCATTCCCTTGTCGATTTAGAGGTACATTACTCAAAGCCAAATCTGCTAGTTTACTCCCTTACTCAACATTTTAATGTCTACCAACCTCTGCTCTGACTGTTTCACTGAAGTGTCCTTATTATTTCAGCTACTTACAATAGGCTATAGAAAGTATCTCAATGTACTGCTAAAGTGATTTAAAGCTTTTTTTCCCCACTCACTCGCTACTGCATCTCCCCACCCTCCCTAACCCTGCAAGCTTCTATCAATTAACATTTATTTATTTTTCATTTATTTTATGTGTATGTCATAATTCTAAAATGTATGCTCCTGCAAATTATTTATATTAATGTGTCTTTATATTTGTCTATTTACAATGTAATATGTCTTTGAGTGTATTGAAAGGCGATCTCAAATAAAATGTATTATTGCTATTAGTCTTTAATTGTGCACCACTAGAACCCCACAGTTCCACCCCATCAGTTTATAGAGAACAGAAATGTACACTAGGAGTGGTGTGTGGGTACCCCTAGGGGCACTCAGAGGTACTACATGAGTTATGACAATTTTGTTAAGCCTATTTAGATGTTCTACGTGTATTTTTGCATAATATTTAATACTCCTTTCAAAATATAAAATCCTATATTTAGATGTTTTCTATGTATTTGAAAGTGTTCCAACACTGCATTACATGGCTGTAGGCAGGCAGAAGGAATTGTGTAAAGCTGCTAACGCTAGGGCTGGGGTCTGCAACCTTTAGTATCAAATGAGCCATTTGCCTATCAACATTAACTAATAGACCTAAATGAGAAATCATTCACATGTTTTTCCCAGGGTGTAGGAGTGATTATTAACTTGGCGAATGTGGCCCAGGAGTCGCAGGTTGCAGACCCCTGCACTAGGGGTAGGTGTAGAGGAAGGCTAATGTTGTTGATTAACGTATTCTTACTTATATTATTTATTTATTCTCAATTCATTTATTAATGTGAACATAATGTGCTTTTTGTAACAAAACTGCAAGATATGTTCTGTCACTTTAAATCATACCTGCACTGGCTGTTCATCTCGCCAAACCATTGCTTCACCATCACTCTCCCATAGCAGATGCACCTCCTTGCCTCTCCAGGAATCAGGGATAGTTAGCGTCACTTTAAACCAACATGTCCACCATCTTAAATTTAAAAAAGAAGACAATATCTGGATACTATTTTTAACTGAGGACTAGTAGTTAGCCTATTACTTACGTCGGTCCAAAGGTATCACCAACTATGTAAGGCACAAAGGTCTGTCTGATAGCCTCCAAGAAGGGAATTCGTTTGGACGACAGGCTAGTGTTGATTGAATCCAAAGGATATGACTCTCCAATGAGACTGTCAAATAAGATATTAGATCAAATAAATAAGCTCAATGCACGTTTCACTTTTTAAATACATCATAACATAATACGACATGATGTGCTGTGTCACATGGTAATATTGACCCCACACTGGCTTGTGCATGAGAAAAAAAACCTTACCGTCCTCTAAGATTGCAATCTGTAAAATAAATTTCTGATATAAATTTCTCTGCTCTCTCTAAAAGGGTCCGTCTGTTCTTTAACACTGGTTGGTGATACATGATCACTAACGGTCTACAACTGCTTGCAGGTACCTAACTAAATGAATGCAACTGCAGCCAAACTTACAAATCCTGTACAAGACCCGGAAGTGTAACTTTATTGTTGTACTAAATAGAAACAACATTAGATGGCGCTAGATGGCAATTAATAACACATACACATTTAATTGATCTACATAAGAACGTTAACGTAGCCCCACAGCCCTCAGTTAGTCCTGAATAAGCATTCCTGACCCTACTTTGACGCTTTGAAGTCAGAGTAAAGTTTAATAAAAAACAAGCTACTGTGGAGTAACCAGCAGAGAACGAAAACAAAAGTTGTGGGGATCAACTAAGTGTCACTAGTCTGGGCCAAATTATTTATCACATTTTTACTTTTTTATTTATTTACAAATTATTTTTACTTGATTGCTTTTGAGCAGGTCGTTGTAGTACACTCAGATTGGCCCAAAATGTTTGTTATTTAATTTATTCGATGTAGGCAAGGCTAGAAGGAGATATCGTTTGGAAATAAGCAGAATGTTAAAATACAAGATGTTTGCAAAATAAATCACAGAAAATATGACAATATAATTTCTTCTGTTGAAGTTTAGCTCAAACAACATCACACAGATATATGATTTTGGTCTATCCTAAAATTTCATAGCACAGTTTTAGCTATTATTTATGGTACAAATGTATTTATTCAATTAAAACTATTGACATTTTCACATTAGGACTTTGAAATAAAATGTGATTGCTTGCACTAACTTCTACAGAAATACATTGAATCTATATACAGAAATATATAGTCTAAAACTAATAGGAAAAGCAAATTCAGAAAATTCTAGAAAATCTTGCGTTTCAACTATTGTGATAGTCACAGTGAAATCAGTTCAAAGTAAAATCATCTTCATGTCGGGAACTGACTATATGTGACTACATTATTGTGGAGAATTACAGGCCTTCAATCTCACTGGAACACATCTACTGTTTGATTAAACACACTGTAATTTAACTTGCATTCATGGATATACAAATCAGAGTATGTACAGCTACACTCATATGTTTCTATTAGTGTAGCTCAGTCACTAAACAGGAAAATGTCTTCTGACCATGTAAACAGGCGTACAGTATGAATGTGAATGTGAAACCCTGTGAGATTGAGATCAAGAGATGCACAGTGGCTTGACTATATTGTGTGCAGTGGTGCTGGGGAGTTGGTCTTGTGATCACATTCACGGAAGGGTCTGGTCAGGTTAAAGGTCAGCCCACATGAAGCCTGGGGAAACAAAAGCCTCTCTCTCAGCATTATTCACAGAAAATGAGTTGTGTGGCTCTGTCTTTGAATGGAGCTAAGCTTCCTTTAATGCTATAAAATCCACAGCGTAGTTCTTAGTACAAGGTTGTGTGAAGTTCTCCTTAGGCTGTCCTACCATCAGTGGATGCCTGCCGACTCCTTTTCCACTATTGTCTGTGGTTTCTTTTTCCACCAGGCCTGGGAAGCCCAAGGAGCAGATGCCATGATTAAAGTTGAGCAGCTGAGCATTTCCGTACTGGCCTTCCTCTGCTATCCAGAAGCTTTCATGTGAGAAACCCGACATTGAGAAACCCAACACGCTTAAGGGAACTTCAATTAAGGAGGATGGCGGTGTTGTTTTCCTCAAAAGAAGCAGTATGAAAACCTCTCTGACATAGTTTGGATGACTATTGTGCCGTCCCAATGTCCGTGCCGCTAGAAAATTCTCAAAAACATAAATAAATACAAAATAATAATAATACATTTTATTTGGGACGCATTTCTAAATACTCAAGGACATCTTACATTTCAAATACATAGATATAAAACAGTTTGCTGAAACATACATATTATAGTAATATCTATTTTATCAGAGAAATATATACAAAATAAATAAAATAAAATAAAACAGTCAGGTGACAGTAGAACAAAGGGACAAATGTATAGGCAACCTTGAAGAGGTGGGTTGGACGAAATGGAAAAATAAAAGCTGTTGTATGTTGGGATGTTATGAATCCCCACATCTAATTTGACTGATCAAAGACACAAACACAGGCCTAGCGAGAGATGGCTGACTGGGCGTCATTCATTCTGTAGGTCCAGCATGGCAGCTATGCTCTTGAGCCATATTCATTGCTCTCTCCAGTGTTGTAGTCAACCCCTTTCCTCATCTCTGCAGTGGTGCCAGATCTATGGATCAAAATAATCAAAGCAGCACTGGTCATCTAAGGTCACTCTAAATATGCAGTCTGAATCCCTCTGGCGAGTGTAGCTCCAGAGCCCACAGACGAGCGCACTATACCTAAAAACTGTGTTCTTGTTCCAAGTGTCTGAGCTCCAGACCTCTAATGTAGTTCAATTACAGCTCCCTTAAAATACCCTTTGCACGTCTTGTTCCTTTATATAACTCCTACACACACACATTAATTTTGTCCATTTATAGTTTTGCCTTTCTACTGAAAATGCCGCTATATTTTTCACAGCTAATGTACACATCAGGTCTCACATCGCAGTCAGTCGAAAAGTCTTGTTTCTTTGCTCAAATAGGCTTATTAATAACACCGAGGATAAGTGTTCATTTTTTGTTCATATCATTAAGTATTATAGCAATGGTCCTTGTTTTAACCTTTACCTACCTCTGTTGCTTTAAGAGACAACATATTAAACACAGAATGAGACTAAGCGCCACTGCAGATGCCACCACTGTGGAAATCAGTACACCTGCAATAGAAGCAAGAATCACCTCTGGTAAGGAAAGGCAATAGAATGTAAATAACGTGAGGTTTTAAGATTACACTAAATATAAAAATAGGTATGTAAAGTAAATTAGATCATTAATATCAAAATGAAACATGTTCTACACTCCTTGGTTTGCCAGGAATAACCCTTGTGGTTTAAACCATCTTTCGAAACTCAAAATAAGGTTTTTGCCAAGTGAATTTGCCCAGACAAGGAGTTCCTTCAGAACTGACTGGCTTGCATCCCTCTCTGCTTCACAAGCACAGCTGCATTTAAAAGCGTAAACAGTAAGCAATAGAGAACCTTCTGGGGGTGTAATACTGCAACCTAGGAGTGTATATTTAGAATTATATAGCCACTGTATTAATGACTATATTAGTGAATTAAATATTGGGTATGTAGGAGCAAGTCAGTAATGGATGACATACTGAATTATTTGAAACATAAAGGACACTTAGGATGTCTATACAGTACATTCATCACATACCAAGGTTCATCCGAAATAGGTCATCTGAGTAGAAAGAGAAGTAGAACAAGAGACAGATCAGAAACAAGCAATACAAAATGAATTAATGTGAGTATCTAACATTTCATATAAAAGAAAAAAACAGGTATTCTTAAATTTCCAACCCAATCCAACATAATAGTGATCCTTTATGTTGTGAATTTGGGAGTAGTACTTTTAATCAAACTTGCTAGCACATCAGCTGTATACAAATAAAGACAAAAGACATCATATCATTTGTTTTGTATTTCCTTGAAACACAATTAAATGTCCCAATAACTTATATTATAAAAAATATAGAATAAATAAAACAAAAGCCCGACTAACAACAGGATGTCTTCTACAGCAACAGAAAAAAGGGGAAATTCTATTGAATATGCCAGACAATAAGGGTTTCATTCAGAATCACAAAATATCTGTTATGCTTATTAAGTATTTTATTCAAAAGTTGCTGTTGTAAAGACAGCAGCAAATGATACAGAGCATATACTGTATAGATGATTAAGTGCTTATACTCTTGATTGTCTCATGATTTTGCTGCCCTTTTCATTGTGGAAAAGAATAACCACAACTAAAATGCTTACTATTTCCATAGCATGGGAGTAAAACTTCTCTTCTATAATGTTTCTATTTCTCTATGAAACACAATGCATATTTGCGTTCCCAAGGCGCAATGGTGTGCTTATTGGATTGCAGTGTTAAAAGCTATACAAACATTATATATACAGCACATTAAAAAGCCACCAGCAGATACATTCTTCACTGACTAATTAGTAAAAGTCCAGTAACATAAATTATTTAATTTGAATAAACACACCTACTATTTAAATAGAGGAGAGCTGTTATAGCTTTGTAAAATATCCAGTCACTGTAGCAACAGGAACATTAGCAATTTCACAAGTACAATAATTTGGACAAAAAGCTTCCTTTTGCCACACACACATACAAGATAATAATAATTTAATACTAAATAATTGTCAACAAGTCATGCAAAACTGGCCGTGCTCAGCAGAACAGAATTGACAACAATGTGCTTGTCTTTCATTTAGAAAGACTCTGCTGGTCTGGGCCTATAGCGAGTACAAAACATTAATAAGACTCATTCTAGTCTTCCCACTCCATTGGCAGAAGCCAGGGATGTGGATGGGCCTGGGACAGTGCTGGCCCACTAGAGGGAGAGCCTCTATGCTTTGTCATTGGAACACCTTGATTCTTCTGCCCTATCGTGGCTTTGGTCAGAGAGTGATCCAGCTCCATAGCTTCATCTGTTGGCCGCCCTCTGAGAATGTTCCTGATGGTGGGAAGGGCTAGGTCTGACTTACACTCCAGGTAGCTCTTCAGGTTGAGCTCTGGAAATACGTTCTCTCTGAGAGACTGAACCAACTGGCCTTCGGTGTGGGTCTTCTTCAACTGCCGGCCGACCCTTTGCTCCAAAGAAACATAGCACAGAGTCTCTTCCTTCAGCCCCGACGTCCCACTATAGGGGTTCATCTGGTTCCTCTGGTTCCTCTTCCACTGTGATCTTAACGGTTGTTTAGAGGCACCCCTGGTCCTGCTACTACGCTCTTCCTTCAGGTCTTGGTCAGTGTGGGACCTGCCCAGACCATTTGGCAGCAACTGGTAGAGCTTCTCATCCGCCAGATCCGCCAGGTCGCCAATCAGAAGCTGCTGTACAATCTGCTTCCTCATGAGTGGGGATGTGACTGTTACAGTACCATGCAGTCCTCTGCCTGCATTAGACACAGCCAATCACAGCTCGTTAAATAACCGCCACTTCCAAGGCCTGTCCTTTAGCTTACGGGCCCAGAGTGCAACAGCGCTGCCTTCAGAAAGAACAACAAGCACAAGCCATCTGCTGACAGCGGGGACGACAGCCAGAACTACACAGGTTTATGTAAGGGTTCCCTTAATGTCATGTCGGAACATATCTGCCATTAGCAAAGCACAGCCAGAGAGAGAGAGAGAGAGAGAGAGAGAGAGAGAGAGAGAGAGAGAGAGAGAGAGAGGGGGGGGTGGGGGGGGGGGTCAGAGGGGCTGATACGTGACAAGAACATGCATTCTTATAGCTCAGCCTATAGTATTTTGAGCTGAAAACCACCGCTGGCCAATCAGCCTGATTGATGGCCTGTAGAGTATCTCCTCATGCAGGTCTACTTGCCAACATGATTGTCCTTGTCAATCAACATGTACGATGGTTACGAACATCAAGCTAACAATTCTCAAGCAGGTTATTCTATATAGCCAAAAGCCACTTAAAAGCCTACAATGAGAAAGTAAAACATCGCCCAAACATCAATACTCCTCTGGCCGTTTGCATTGGCATGCAAACACATTTACAGTCCAGTATTGAATCACAGTGGATTCGGAGACCATACATGTACGTACCACCCTTAAAAGACACCAGGACAATGCGGTCATCAGTCTGTTGTGGCTTTCTATAGTTGCCATTCAGAGCCGATGATGCAGATTCTTGAGCATGAGAGGAGTAAAGAGCAGTCGCAAAGGTCATGAGCTGGCAAAACACAAGAAAAACAACGTCAAAAATCATTCTTATGTCAAAAAACATTACATTGGACCGTTATTACAGTGATAATCATATTCTGATTTAGCAAGCTCCATGATTTGTGTCTGAAAACTCTCTATTCAAAAGGTATGTATCATTAGAATCATTAACCTATAAAAACTAGAACCATGTGAGTACAGGCACTTCATTGCTTTCAGCAAAAACTGCACAATAAGTGATCAATGGTTCTCAACTGACAAATGTCTTTCAATTGAGACAGATATCAGGATAGCAATAACCATGATCAGGTTAGATCGTGGATTATTTTAGGGTTACATTATTGACCACACTGTGAAGAAAACGGTCCTGCAGTTCCAATGGAAAGCCTCTTCTGTAGTGTGAAGCACCTGCTTGTGGGAAATTGTTACGTGGTTCCTGAACACGGTCCACAGCACACTGGGGTAGCACGGTGGGGTTGTCAGGGAGCCATCATAGCGGTAATACTCATCCAAACTTGTAGGCAGAAGGCTTCTGATGTTGAAGCCTGCTACCTGCACTTTCTGATCTGTCAGTTGCAATATAAAACAGTTAGTTTGGCTGTTTCACATTGTTATAATAATATTATTATTATTATTATTATTATTATTATTATTATTATTTATACATTTGTACGCATGAAATTGAAAATTCATCACAAACCGAACTCACCCCTGTATTTGACACCATTGATGAATTTCAGAAATGTATCAAATGCAGTATTAAACTCCCCAACCTGTGCAAGAAGCTCAATTAGACATACTGTACATGCTGTAATAGTTCATGGATGTACTTTCATAACAGCAGTGATCCTATAACTTCATATTGGTATAGAGAGACATACCTCAATCAGAACACCCAAGACTGCTAGGCCATCAGATTTGTCCACGGCCATGGAGAGGTTAGGGTATTTGTCTGAATTGAAGTGCACAATGTGCATCTGTGAAGGTATAATGAGATTAGTCAGGATCGAATAAACTCTTTTTGTAAGAGTAATATCTAATCTGTCGTGTTTTATTTCAGAAACACATATTCTGTATTTTGCTGTAGATTCATTATACAGCATATTTTCCCACTTTTTTCATCTTCACAAACTGACAAAACAGCACTTTTGTTCCACTCACGGGTGTTAATTGGAATTAGAATAATCCATAATGTACTGTATATGAAGTAGTACAAAAATATGGAATCGTCTTGAGCTTAGTGAGTTTGTATTGTACAAAATGCCATGCAGTCACAAATGTGCCAGAATTGTGCTGGAATCATATATAAAGCTTAGAGACATTCCTGGGAAAAGAAGGGAGGGGGGGGCATCAACTCCCATATTTCTGGTAAATGGAAAATAAACTTCCCATCATGCCATGGCTTTAAAACAACATGTCATCAAAAAAAAAGAGGCTTGGTTGTAGAGATTGGAAACACTTGAAAAGATGCATACGTTTAGGGCATTTGGCATACTCTCTCAAACCCAGGTCAAACCACAGCACCTTACATGTGGTCATTTGGCAGCAGGGTAATTGGTCCCATAAAATGACGCAGGTTGTAACATGCCCCATTTCAGATACTATTCACAGTCATTCAAACGCTAAAAAAAAAAAGTGATATTTCAGGTTGTGTTGGGAAGTATGTGACATAGATTATGTACAGTAACATGGGTATTCCTCTCTACCACCAAGTCTGTACTTTCTATCATTTGACCAAGTATTAAAAAGTCAAATGCATTTGTGTACACAATTGCTTACTTGTGCCTAATGTCCCATAGTGATCTGCTAATCCCTGGATAATTAATAAATGTTGTATTTGTACTGAGGTTGACTGAAATTACATATTATTGTATGCCTTTCAGCAAGTGTAACTACTGTGTCAATCAATCACATTTGCTGTCAATTTAAAATGCTATAGATACTTTTTCAACATACACATGCTTATAGTTATTATTTAATATATTAACCAAAAACCTGCAGCAATATATTAGAATAAATAATATATCAATAGTGAGAATAACATTTTGTGTCTTTGGCTGGACAACCAACATTTCATTGGAGGGCTGTCTTTTTAATTATAATGACGTAGGGCTTCACCCATAATTAAATTGAATTAAATCATACTATAAAACCAATTATATTATTACATTGTACTGTATATGCTCAGTAGTCTTTTACTAAAGTTTGCAAAGGGTGAATGCTGCATGTCTGCCACAGCATTTGAAGTCTTCACGGATATGTGGGGTCAAATCATTGTCATCAGCAGAGTGTACTGCAAGTCAAATGTCAGTGTCAAGTTGATCTAGCTTGATCTAGCTAGACCTACGTTGCAGGAGGCAACTCTCCTTGAATGGTGTACAATCTGCAACTGTATTCAGTAAGTGTTCTCTGTGGCTGTGTATTCAGCACTCCGCCCCAGCTTTACTCCAACAGATGGGCACAGGTTTGGACAGTACATGCCTATTTTCCACTGATGGTAAAGGACAACACATACAGTAATTGGAATACATTTTATACATTATATTTCTACATTATATGCAGGCCACTAGGAACTTTTTTGGATGATTTAATAATATATTGACGTGGTTGTAGACATGATGACAAAATGCTGTAACTATTCTGTCATATATTGGTTGCTTACAATGGCTGGTGTTTGACCTGTCCAACAAATAACACATGTACTACATGTAAGTCGCTTTGGATAAAAATCTAAAAGCCAAATGCCGTAAATGTAAATATGAATCTGGAAATACATACATTAAAAAAGACCACATGCAGAATACTTGACTTGAACCTGTATATGCAAAAGCCCATGAAAAACAGTAGCCTACTAACTACCATCCCTAACCCTATGTGGCTACAATAGGGGATAGAAAGAAAGTGGAGATGCAATGAGTTTATTTTACCTCTGCTGCAAACCGCTTGCCATTCACCATGTGTTCAGAGCCTGGTTGGCTGGAGGAGCCCCAGTGGAAATGGAGTTGGGCTGCAGAGTAGCGGTGAGGTAGGCTGGAGATGGACATCTTGGAGGGCAGAGATATTTGCACTACAGGCAAAACAACACCAGACAAACACACACAACACTGAGCAGACTTACCTAATCACTTTAGTAAGGAGGCTTCATTTAAGGAACTATCATGTCTGACACTAGATAACACACTAAGCACCAGCATCTCAGACCAAAACAAGCACTTTGTGGGCCACATACGTGCACTAACATGCATGTTTGGACAGCCATATGAAATCACACGCTGAGGAAATGTGATGTAATTCTCTGTTCAGGATGCAATTACTCTCCTATATATTTACATAGAAAATAGCTGTTTGCTGCCATACTAATGTTTAGCATATGTGTAATATTGGTCTTAAATAATAAATTTACTGAGCAGGATGTGTAGGTATTAAAGAGAGGGGTCATGTGAAGCACCAGCTCAATAACTGTTTCTAACTACTAGAGGTGTCACCAGCCGTATTCTGGCGCACTCACCGTCAAAAGAGTGATGATGGTAATGAATGATAAAAAGTATAAGAACACATATCAGCATTTCTCATGGGTAAAACATTCCTGCTGATAATGGCGATAAGCTTTTGAAGCGTAAGCATGTGAGGTGATGATGTGTGTGTGTGCAGAATGTGATGTTGCCACAGCGTGACATCGGAGACACGTGCAATACGGTGCACATGCTGTCATTTAAATTCCTCATATGAAGCACACCATAGCAAAAACACAAGTCTATCTAGCCGTGCAACATGCCATTTAATGGTTTACCCACTTTGTTTGCACTGCAACTGTATACCTCTTCTTTTAAACAAAGCCAAGTCATATAAAACAAAGTGGAAAATTTGTTCCTGTGGTACATGGGTATTGTTGTCATAGATATGTATTGCTATGTTGAGAGCTAGAAATTACATGTAAGAATGTGTTACAAATACATAGCAAGCATAATTGTATGAATTAAAAATTACACTGGTTGCTTATAGGACAGATGACAAATCCCTGCTCATATTTTTCCAGACTAAACGCAGGGCACATATGGACAGTTGAAATAGTAAGACAGTGATTACAGACAATTGCTGAGGTTGGTGCAGAAAGAGGCGCCTCCTGTTATTTTCTTGAAGTTGACATAGAAATTAGTTCACAGAGACTATAAGACAGTGTACTATTGAAGACACAGTAGATTTCCTCAGTCAAGACAAAGGCACACTCTATAATAATACTAATACTGAAAACTTAACAATAATAAAGGGCAGTGAATTAATTCATCCATTACACTTACTAGAATGGCCGTTGTTTCCCATGGTCAGCTGATCCTTAACAGAAAGGTTGTAATTGTGAAACTCAATCGGCCGTAAAGCAGGGTCAAACCTTAACAGGCCTGTCCTGATGTCTATTGGAGACTGGAATACCCCTCCACAGAAAGGGTAATGTTTGGACCAATGATGCTCTCCCTCTGGTCCTGCATCAATACAATACTGATGAACCATTTGTAACAGTATGAGTATTAAAATAAATAAATTCTACGAGAACTTCTGGGTTCTTGTTATAGATAAATACATATTTCTTCTTTCTACAGCATTCTTAAGTGAATCCCTTTTGGGAAAGTGATTGTTCCCGTTGCTGCTCAAATGCAGTATAAACACATTCTGTATACACAGAGTAGTAGGGCATCTTAAAAATGCATTAATGGAAGTCACAATGTTGTTTCAGACAAAAACCACAGAGGTGAAGAGGTGCAACAAATGCCCTTTCAAATGTTAAACTTCCACCTTAAAGGGCTAGCGCAAAACATTTGCCTTGCATATAGTGCAAGACAGGATGAAAACGAAGGTTGCCATCTTACTGAGTTTTTATCTGCAATCAAAATAAATTAATAATATCTATATAGCATGGCAGCAAGGTAAAGGCTTGTTCCCCTGTATGATCGACTGTATCTGACTAAGTGAGATGAGAAACATGCTATTTGTTAGTGTAAACAACCAGTGAGAATGTTATCTTTCCAAATGAGAGGTTACATATCACAGAACAATAACCACAGCCACTCCTACAAATCAAGTCAGTCAGTTAAGCAGGGAGTCAGGATACATATACTAAGCCGTTTATCTAAGCTGGCTAAGGTTAAAAGGCATTCTCGGCTTAATGCAAATGCCCACTCTTTGAATGCCAAACTATGAAAAGATGTGAATTAAGATGGCATCAATTAACATAAATAAATGCAAACTTGTCATTGACTCAGAATTACTTTATACAAAAACAGAATGCCAGTGTCCGTGAGTTTGAATGACGCAACCAGAACTTCTCCAGAAACCAAGCATAGCACCATCATCATCTAGTAGCCACTGTCACAGAGATGTCTAACCGAACAGCCATCACTTTCTACACAGTCCTGGCTCTGTAAACGGGTACACAAACAAAGTGGTGCAGAACGCACCTCACAACACTAATCCAGTCTTTGCAACGTGTATCCAGTTTGGGAGGTGGAGCTTGAGGGAGCACTATCTATGGCAAGGTGTTTTTGTTGTGATGCCTCCACCTTTAATTAAGAGGTCAAGGTGATAATAATTATCACTACGACAGACATAATTCTTACATGCTCACCATTGTATGTCCACTTGGCCCCTGATAAATGGATGAAGCAATAAAAAAGTAAGCAAAAGAAAAATAACACAGATTAACTTGATAGTAAACTAAAAATATGCATGTTCTTATGTAAGGAAAGGCATAACAAGTATATAACAATGTATTTATATTGTTATGATAATTAAAATGATATTACAAATATTTGACAGTCAATCTTCCTGCACCTCCTTCAACAACCCAAATTAATTTAGTAGACATTCCATTCTCAACTCTTTTTTTCAATAGACATTACACATTAGAAGTAGCCTACACTTGCCAATTCGTTACAGGGCCACTTTTATAATGAACAATAGTAAGTTATAACAGTAGCCTATGTAAAATGATTAAAATCCCTAATTAACGCATCCATAGGATATTTATCATCAATTCTTTATAATAACATTCTTACCGTGCAAAACGGCGAGGAAAGTCACTTGAAGGACAACAATCTGTGTGAAGCAAGCAACCTGCATCGTGTTCTTTACCCCTCTTAAAGTTATTGCAAATGAGTGCAAGAAACTGCAGAGCTGAACTTGAAGGAGCTAACCGGTATATAAGTAATCTGGTCTTGTACTGGTCGTCTTCATCACAGCTCACTGACGTAATACCATCCACAAACCAGCCCACTAGATTCATCTCGTCAGAGAAGAGTGGCAGCTAAACAACGTCAACCGCATCCTTGCAAAGTTACTCATTACGGCGCAACCTCAAAACCTGCCGCACGGTTGTTAGACCAAGCAGTAGCCTAGGCTATAGTCTATAGGCTATAGCCTCTCCGCAGAGCTGAGCGAAGTAGGCCTAATTCTGGAGACTTGCGCGCTTGAACACACTTAATATTTAAATGTTAGTTGCTATTATATACAGTTTTTAACATATGTGGCTATTATATCTACAGGGTTGGTTTAGGTTATTTACATGTAGTCCATTAGTTGCCAGAATAAAATTATAAATAATCAGTACAGTAATGTTTGCTTTACCGACATTTAGTATTGTTCTTTGAAATGCCATCCAAAGCAATTTACTGCGTTGGCTCGCCAAATCTGTTTCATACTATTTCATTTATTTTATTTCTGTGATTATATGGGTGTTAATTACCTCAGACTTACGTATGAGTATGAGCGCCCTCTACTGCGCCTATGCAGACTTGATCGGTGCGCCTTCATTTGTATTAAGAGTCTGCATGCGCTGTCTCTGTGGTAGGTGGACTGGTTAAAAACTCCGTCATAATATAAATTATAATATTGTTTTCATTGATAAAAGTTTGTTTTATGTACTTTGCATGTTGAATTAAGTTTCTAATTACTTCAATAAATGCTTTATGTTGATATTTGTTGCCTTGTGGAAAGTAGTATATGAATACACCACGTTTTAAGCTATTTATTATGGGGGTAGATTTCTATCAATATTCAAGCGCAAAAGTATAATCCACACCTATTTTTACTATATGCGCACACCTCTCATTTGCATGCGTAGGTTTAATTTACAAACGTGTTTTTGCCATCCGCAAGAAAAACTTTTCAAAATATTCATGCATGCACTTTATATTTTCAGATATGTTAACAATATTTACAAAAGCTTATCTTGCGATCTGGTGAATCTGCATTTGCGGATAGAAGGACACGCTTGCGCTTCCAATATTTACGCATGTAATTTTGAAAGAAATATTCCAGTTTTCTGAATCATAACCGTAAAACTAATTCGCAAGCGTAACTGTTTGATTCGCAAACGTAATGTTTCTTCTTCTGCGCTAATGGCCGATGTATTGTCACCTGCACCATACGTACATTACGTAAACACCTGCAATTAATTTCAACGAGTTGCCGATTTACAACGCTAAATGGGAGACATGTTTCAAATTAAACAAGTCACGTCCACAATTATGAGGGTGAGTAATGAAATAGCCCAGCTTGATATCTGTATACTGATTGTACTGTTTGCACTCTAGATTTAAAGACATACAGATCGATAGCCAAGCCAATTTTACTCTTCATCGTGTATTATTAGGCAGGCTACCGTACCGACCAGTACCAGTAGTTTATAGTCTAGGCAATGTATTTTTAATAACCCATTAGGTTATTAAAAATTAAGAAGACCAGCAGGTGCCACATACGTGATACTGTGAACTCTACTTTCAGAAAAGTTCAAACTGGCAACTCTCGTCATATCAACAACATATTCAGGTAGTAACTGTACCACTGGCTGGCTACAAACTATAACAATCAACAGCTGCACTTATCTCTTAACCATCTCTTGTGGCCACCTCAGACATGGCTCACAAAATAGTCATTCTGCAGATTAGCATCTACTACTGTAGTAGGAGACGTAGACCTCTTCACACTTCGGGGTTGGGTTATATAAATCATCTTGACTCCATTAGGTTTGCGGTGGCAACAAGGTCATCAGAGCAGCCCAGGCATCCCTGTCTGCAGCAGCATCCACCATCTCCTCCTGGGGTAACAC
>JAODOY010021044.1:0-24863 GCA_025399855.1 Forbesichthys papilliferus
CTCTGGCATCCCTGTGGAGGTTGGGGACATTGAACCTGAGTGGGCAATGTTCAAAGCTTCCATTGCTGAAGCTGCGGGAGAGAGCTGTGGTCTCAAGGTCATAGGTGCCTCAAGGGGCAGTAACCCTCGAACATCGTGGTGGACACAGATTGTCAGGGAAGCCGACTGAAGAAGGAGGCCTTTCGGGATATGTTGTCCCGGAAGTCTCTGGAGGCAGTTGCAGGGTACTGGCTGGCTCGTAGGGCTGCAGCATCCGGATAAGCGGGAGAAGATGGATGGATGGATGGAATTAGCTGTATTTCACATACAAGCCACAATGTTTGAAGATCCATCCACACATTCTAAGATTTCTTTTTTTTGTCAGCCAAATCTGATATGTGATATCTGAAATCTGATAACCTCACATGATACAACTCTTTTTAATAACTGATTCAACATTACAGACAGACACACACACACACACACACACATACTCACATTGTGAATCATAACCTCACATTTGCATTTATTTTGGAGCACTCTTTCTCTCTCTGCATGTATGTGTGTGTGTGTGTGTGTGTGTGTGTGTGTGTGTGTGTGTGTGTCTTATATGCTCACTCTCTGTTGTTTATTTCTTTATTTTTATCTACAATGTCATGTGGGAGTTACGGGCTTCATCTCCAACTGTTCCGACCATATGTGCTCACTTATCTCTCTTGTTGATGTCATCCATTGCCCTCACATATGGTAGGGTAACATGGTTAAAGTTGCAAGACCCATACGCATAACCGGGTAACATACCTGTAACTGTAACACACCCTGTAATATCAACAACAACAACAACAACAACAACATAAACTTAAATAAAATAATAAACAGTAGACAATAGAGCCCCATTAAAGGGGAACATGTTATTCCACAGACCATGCCCTAGTGTAATATCACTTGTATCATTAGTTGATAGTTCATTAGTTCACTGATGTCATATTTCTGTCCATTCCAACATAACAAGCTTGTGTATAATTCACTCTTTCTGACAATTGCATCATCCTCTGTAGTCCTTCACCTGAAGAACTAAGGGGATTCATGCGACACTACATTTCATTGTCTTTCATAGAGAGACTGGTTTATATATTTGTATATTTGTTGTGCAAAGGTTTGTTTCCAGCAGACCCAGAACAAATAACTTCCACTGCATTCATGTAGTTGGCTGTAAACATGTCTAAGTGCAGTTCAAAAGTTTATGTTGTAAAGACTATGTTAGTGGGAGATAGCTGATTAATCATCTAACTTTATACTCATATATTTTTAGCAACTGCCACTCATGTGCTCCAATGGCATGTTGTGTTAGCTAATGCAAGATTATCATTTTACAAAGACAAATGGATCATTAGAAAAGCCTTTTGTATATATGTTAGGGCATCTGAGAACTGTTGAGTGCTGATTAATTAAAGAAGCAAAAAAACTGACCTTCGTTAGTACAGTATTTCAGCATGTTGGTTCGATTACATGCTCAAAATGGCCAGGAACAATTCACTTTCATCTGAAGCTCATCAGTGTATTCTTGTTCTGAGAAATGAAGGCTATGCCATATGAGCAGTCACCAAGGAAATATCAGTCAAGCACCGTATGGCATGGGATTGTAGTGATAGCCTTTGATCGTCAAGATTCCTTTCACCCTGAACAAATCCTAGCCTCGCAAGACCATCCTGATCTCACAAGCTTCCGTTTACTTTTGCCAGGAGAATCAGTCTGGAAAGCCTATAAATCACAGCTAATTAAATGAAAGCCTAGAAATCATTGCTAAGTAGCAACTGAATTTACCAATAAGCGTTGTATTGATAGCAATACGGGCATGGTGTAGGTCTGCGGCGTGGTTTACAGTAGGTGTGCCACAGCGAAAACGACCCGATGGTTAACCCAGTCAACTGCTAAGGGTCTTTTAAATGTGCCTGCCCTTTACTAACAGTTTCAATGGACGACTCCCCAGATGGACTTGTGACTAGTAACAATCCATCTGGCATGTCAGGTTACGAATCTCTCACCTAAAGCACCTCCATCCCATCATGCATCCATAGTGCTTGACAGATGGTGCCAAGCATTCCTCCAGCATCTTTTCATTTGTCCATAAACATTCTTTGTGACCTGAACATCTCATCCTTAGATATGTCTGTCAATAACACAATATAATAATCCCAATATTTCTTTGTCCACTGTCGGTGTTCTTTTGTCCATCTTAATCTGTTAATTTCATTGTTTTGGATATGACCTTTTCTTTGCAGACGCCTAGAAGGTCAGCATCCCTGAGTCGCCTCTACACTGTTGACATTGAGACTGTTGTTTTGCAAACACTGTTTAATAAAGCTGCCAGCTGAGCACCTGTGAGGTAACTATTCCTCAAACAGGAGACTAATAATAATAATTAGAAGAAGAAGAAGAAATTACATTTCCAAGCGTCTTTCAAGAAAGCCAAGCACATTGTTAAAACACTGTAATCACATAATAAAACCAGAGCTAAAGTAAAACCAGGCTAAACCATGATAAAAGCTAGTCTGAACAGATCTGGTCTTGAGTCTGCTTTTTATAATGATTAAACAGTCAGAGTTGCGGGTTTCAGCAGGGAGAGAGTTCCACAGTTTAGAGGCAGTGACAATGAAAGCCCGGTCCCCCATGCGCCTTGCGTCTTGATTTTGGGACAGTGAGCACTCCAGAGTTTGAGGAGTGGGGACTACAAGATGAGGTGTGGGAGTGAATGAGGTTGGAGAGGTAAGAGGGTGCTAGGCCATGAATAGCCTCAGCCTCTTCTGTTCTTTAGCACTACGTCACATAAGAAACTCCGTGAACGTGTGAATGTGTGATGAGTACATATACCCTCGTAAGCTTGACACAGTACTCTGACTTTCGGGGAGTAATACTATCGATTTCCATTGGCTGTCAGCAAGGCGTCCCCCACATCAGGACAACATTGCAGTAGTCCACCCAGACATGATGTTATAAAAGCATGTATTACTCTTTCTGTAACTGGGTCTGTGAGGGATGAGCAGAGATGGGAGATGTTACGGAGGTGAAAGAAAGCTGACTTGGTGATAGACTTAACGTGGGGCTCGAAGGAGAGAATAGGATCAAAAATAACTCCAAGGTTACAGACCTCAGAGGACAGGCAGATGGAGAAGCCGTCAGAGACATTTTGTGCTGCTGTAAGAGTAGTACGCTGCATTGTATGAGATCTTCAGTTTCTTGGCAACTTCTCTCATAGCCTTCATTTCTTTGAACATGTGCTGTATCTTTCAGAATTGTTCCTGGCCATTTTGAGCCTGTAATCGAACCAACAAATGCTGATAATGTAGAATCTAGAGCAAGAAGCAATCAACAGTTTTCAGATGTCCTAACGTAATTGCAAAATGGTTTATATAATAATAATTTAGACATTTTTAAAAGATAATCTTGGATTGTCTAACAACACAATGTGCCATGGCTGCTATATAGATGTTTAATTAAAAATCAGTTACAAAAATAATTTAATACAATAACAATGTCCGCCCTGTAATTTTTATCAATTTGAACATATTTTAATGGACAAAAACATTGCTGAACAAATGCCTTTGGTTGAATACTGATTTTCATTTGCTTGAAGGTATAGTAAGTAATTCTGAAAAAAGCTTGTTGATACTTGAACTCGATCTAATTATTATTTATGAAGCCAGGGCTGTGTAGAGGTACCTGAATATTTGTTCAGCTAGCAGACTGAGGAGATATTTAGTGTAAATAAAGTGTATTAGCTTACAATCACTTACCTTACCTTTTAAAAATGTAATTTCTCAATTTGCCTGAAATATACAGCGTAACGTCATCCCAGCACGAACTTCACCCACTGCACTTGAAACTTAGAAATTGCTCAAATGTTGTCAAGGAGCTGAGTGAGGGGAGGGGCTGAGAGGAACATTGCATCATCTATTGATTTGGATGACGCACAAGTGCACCAAATGTACAGTCGGAAGCCAGCAAGGACCGTGGTTTTTTTCAAACAAATATGATATAGAGCCATTTTCAACCCATGAAATCCTGATTATTTTAAAAATGGAAATTTTGTCTATATTAACACCTTAATGTGTCTCATCCAGGAGGTCAACACTTTACGATGACTTAAAGCAAGTTATGTGCGCCGCCATTTTACGAGTTGATGCCAAAAGCGTCTTTTCCCCATTGACTTCAATGTTAATCTAAAGCCTTTAAATTTTGTAAATCAGTTGTTGCCATAATGTTTTTTTCACTATATATAAAACATAATATATAAGATTATGTCAGAGAATTTAGGGTGCAGCTACACTTCAAGTACTGATCTGAAGACACATCTCCCACCTATCTGGTAGTCTTAGCTGCTTAGAACAAATGCTGAGGACTGTTTGCACGTTTATGACCTATGGCTGACTTCCACTGTTCACCCGTTATCACGTTGACTTCCTGTCTGTATCTCCCCCCGACACACACACACGCACACACACGCACGCACACACGCACGCACACACGCACGCACACACACACGCACACACACGCACACACACAGAAACTATATGTTGAGCAAACTGTCTGTTATAGACTCCTCTCTGTGAGCTGTGTGTGTGTGTGTGTGCGTGTGTGTCATTGCAACTCTCTGGTGTTGCTGTCCAGTTTGGCTGGCTTAGTGCTTAGGGAATGAATGGAATGTTGTTTTACACACATGCGTGCACACAAACACTCACACCCATTCCTCTATCTTTCTCTCTCTCCCTCCCACTCTCTCTCTCTCCCTCTCTCTGTCTGGTAGCCTGAGGAGTATTAATGCTGCGTTTAAAACAACTGTGAATTCGTAATAATACCTCCGACCATCGAAAAAAAAAAAAAAAATGTAACAGGCTTTTTTGTTTTGGTGCAGTTTCAGACCTCAGACAGCCCCTGACCTCAGTATGACCAATGACTTAGCAAAAATATTTCACCATTTGTTACTTGAAAACTCATAATTTTGCTATTTAGATGTTTGTGATAGACACAGATGCTTGTGAGACGTTTGTGACACGCTTGTGAGATATGTTTCTAGTAGTCCAAATCTATAAACTAGCACATGATCCCATACGCATTGCACAGGGTATGGTCTGGCCAAGATTAAAACAATTAAAAAGATAATAAAACAATTAAAAAATGAATTCTACATATATTAGTAATAATAAGAGAATAATTGAAAAGCATCTACCCATAACTGTTCATATAATAGTATTATGCTGTTAAGAAATATGTCTTCATCTGTGCATCACAGTGTTGATATGTGTAAACTTGCAAACATGCCACACCCCAGTCAGATGTGATTACATCAGTGGATATTACATCATCATTAAAGGAATGACACTGATTTATAACAACAATAGTTCCCATTTGAGTAATTTACATTAATGCACAATATGCCCCCCCCCCCCCTTTGATGCCAAATTATCATGGCCGATACATTTTTGTTAATTAATAAATTATGGATGGCTTTCATAGTACATAAAGCCTATTAAAATGTTGAGAGGTGAAAAACCAAACCGTCGTATCTGACTCTGCATGGCCTCTATCCATGCCAGCAATATGACGTCATCAGTACAACAGCAACTACACCATTGACATTATATAATGCATACAGTCCATGAGCTATGCATGTTAACGCAAAGCATAATCTTAACTTTTATTGGCTAAATTATCATCCAGAAATAATTTTAGATACGATAACGATAACGAAAATATTCCCAACATCGGACGATGGATGATGGTTGTGCATTCCCAGAGCTGTTTTGGACCATGGTGCCACTGGGGGCTTTAAGCCTGATTACGGTGTGAACTCACAGAAGCACGGAAGAGCAGGGTTTATTTTCTAACTATCCTGCTGGTTGGTTGGCTCACAAGTCCAAGTAAGGGAAGTGAAGAATGTGCCGAATGCTGCACGCACACACACACATGCACACACATGCACACACATGCACACATGCACACACATGCACACACACATATACTCTTTCTCTCTCACACACACACACACTCACAGATTATCTCTCTTTTACACAAACACACACACAGACAGACAGACAGACAGACACACGAAGATTATCTCTTTTACACACATACGCACACACACACACACATGCATACTCACACACACACACACACACACACACACACACTTACAGATTCTTTCTCTCTCTCTCTCTCTCTCTCTCTCTCTCTCTCTCTCACACACACACACACACACACACACACACACACACACACATAAATACAGACACTGATTTAAAAAGTTAAGAAATATTTGATGATATTTGGCGCAACAGAGCTAATCTGTGAGAATGGAGAAGGGCGTAGTTAAACAAGCAGCCATGAAGTTAAGGAGGTCTGAAGAACGGAACATCTTTGCCTGGATGCTGATCACACAGGTGTTTGTGGGCATTGTTCCACGTGGGTTGGTTTTTATTTTACACATACACACTTACTAGTTCCCAGACTAAAAGTATAATCAGTAACGTAATTTTTGGATTACCTGAATTTTGTAACATAATCTGATTACTTTCCATTAAGGCACGATCCAGTTTTTTTAGTCCCGATACCGATACAGATACCGGCACTTTGGGTATCGGCCGATACCGAGTACCGATCCGATTCCAGTGTTAAATTAAGTTTTAAGTTAAGTTGCAAAGTAAATTACAGCCAATCTCTATTTTAGAAACCTGCTGCTGATAGTGTGGCCTGGGTATGTTAGACATGGCTGGTGTTTGATAGTAGACATACACATGTAAATTAATTTAATTGGATCAGCCCCTTGGATCGGTTACAACTGTCCAATTGTCACTGATACCGATCCAGCTATTTAAGTCAGTATCAGACCGATTTCTGATCTCAGTATCCAGGTCATCCCTACTTTCCATTAATGGTAAATAGACTGCATTTATAGAGAATCTTTATCCAAAGCACTTTTCCAATATTTTGCCTCACATTCACCCACCGATGGTGATTGCTGCCATGCAAGGTGATACCAACCACCGGGAGCAATAGGGGATCCTGCTCAAAGATGCTTACAGGTGGGTCCACACCAGGGTTTGAACCCCCAACATTCTGGCTGGAAACCCAACACCTATAGATCACTAGACCAACCTGCACCCATCACTTTTAGATTATGTCACACCTAAACATTGTTCTTTGAAATGCCAGCCAAAGCAATATACTGCATTGGTACGGCAAATCTCTCTATTTTTATGACGGTTTATGTTGCGCAGGGGATCAGATTGAAGTAGGACCTTATTTCAATTAGTGACTGACATTAAGGAAAGATTAATAAGAGAACTGATGATTTATGATAAAAAAATGTCAAACTACACTTTTAAATTTGAAAGTAGTCCTTCAAGTAATCAGCAAATAAATGTTTTAATTATTTATTTAAAATATTTTTTTTTTTTTAAATAAATTTAATAGATTTCCACCATTTTAAATGGTAACTGTAGTGGATTACATTTACAGTTTTTTTTGTATTCAGTTAGTTCCAAACCCTGGTCTTGACATCCAGACGGCACCCATCACCCTATGATGAACTCTACTTTATATTCTTAATTTACTGAGAAGAGGAGGGAGGGGCTCTCATTGAACCCCCCCCCTCTCTCTCTCTGTCTCTCTCTCCCCCCCTCTTCCTCTCTCTCTCTTTCTCTCTCTCTCTCAGGGTAAGGGTTGCTGGGTGGTTGCACTAGACTGTCTCTAAATATTTCATCTTGCTCATGGTGCCTGGAGGGCACTATAGAGGGAGAATCAATGAAGCTGATATATTGATTGCAGGCAGGGAGGAACATAGGGAGCAAGGAACACATGGATATTTTCCTATTAAGCTGCATGGGGACTTGGACCTGCCAACGTCTAATCACAAACCTGGCTTTCTATTTGTTCAATTCTATCTTTCGAGTGAACCTAGAAATTGACAAAATCGTTTGTTACGAAAAACTAGAAACATAGGTCAACGCCTACATGTAAAAATACAGTTTTCAGACAAATGGCAAAATATTAATGTCAAATTATGTGACAAAAATTTAAGCACAATTCAGAAACACTGCTTACCTATTTTAAATGTGCATGCATGTTTCTGTGTTTGTGTGTGGTATTATTCTGGTTGCTATGCCAATATGTGCATAAAATATCAGTGTTATCAAAAATAACTGCATTAAAAGAATACTATTCTCTCTCTCTCTCTCTATCGCTCTTCCTCTCTCTCCCTTTCTCTTTCTATCGCTCTTCCTCTCTCTCTCTCTTAGTTCAGTTTAGTTCAAGAAAGGCTTTATTGGCATGACAAGATCCTTTCTCATGTTGCCAAAGCAACAAAGAAAACAATGTATACAGTATATACAGTACATTAAACATACATATAAGTAATAAACATAGCATGGATACAGATTTGACAAATAATGAGAGCTCCTCATTGACATGAATGCATGGTGGTTGATGCAGGGGAGAGGTCAGCCACAGTCTCTCATGTTGTGACAGGCGGTCACATAACGTGCTGCTAGCCTACTAGCTACCTCTCTCTAGCTACTAGCTACCTCTCTCTAGCTACTAGCTACCTCTCACTAGCTACTAGCTACCTCTCTCTAGCTACTAGCTACCTCTCTCTAGCTACTAGCTACCTCTCACTCTCTCTCACGCACACAAACATACACATACACACTTTCTGTTTTTAGCAAACACGTTACACTATCTCCCTCCTTTGCTAGAACACACACACACACAAACAAACACCCGTTGTACACATGGTAAGTTACCACTGTAACAGTGTTTGACCCACCCTGCAGTGGTCTAAAAGATGGCAGACAACACACAGGGACCACACTCAGAGACTGGTTAGAAAAGAATTCCATCTGCATGATCAGCTGTTTTGTAAGAATAAAGGGAGGGTAAATTAAAACACAACAGCCTTTGGAAAAGAGTTTAAAAACACCCTCCCACTTGTATACAGTGTATACAGAAGCAAGTTTAGACATTTTCTTTTCTGACAGGCACAGGTATTTCCTTGATGTTGGTGCTATTTACATAAACCCGACTCGAGAAATGAGTATGAGACATGAAACAAGACACAAATGGAGTAAACTCCATTGGAGGGGCAGGATGTTCGACCTACCTGCATCCATGAGCAGGATACCTGAACCCTATGCTCTCGGTGGTTGGTCACAACTTGCATGGCAGCAACCGGTGTGTGTGAATGGGTGAATGTGAGGCGATTAGTTGGATAAAAGCGCTATATAAATGCAGTCTATATACAATATACCATTCAACTGTTAAATGAAGTGGGATATGTTTTGTGTGGGAGTAAAATTCGTCAGAAACGGATCATTATTTTTTAATAATAGACAAACAATTGTTTTATACTGGACAGACTGGACAAACATGCACGCATGGTACACACATGAGCTATATGATGCTGGGTAATAATGCTAATGACACTACAATGAGATCCATATGTGCTCTTGTTAAGAAACAACACATTTCTTTGAGTGTCTTACACTCACTCGTACATACAGATACACATACAGGCAAGCCCAAACACATGGAACACAAATACACAAGTGCATTAACGATTCACACATCCTAGGGCCTACAGATGCTTTCCACGTTAATTCACTGATTTCTTCCCACCCCACAGAAATAACGACACCTAAGTAGAAACAACAAAGTACAATTTGCCTTGATTGCTATGGTGATGGTTCCATGACAGCAGAACACGTTGTTTGTATTCAACAACAGTGAGACGTTAGCTGAAAGAGAACAAACCATTACATCTATAAGCTACTGCACAAATAGAAGACACATTTATCCAAAGTTACTTACAATTGACCGATCCCAAGCCCCGCCCCATTCACCTATCCTCCAATAACAGTGGAGTATATTTTGAATCCAACAAAAACTCTATCAAATGTCTGTTTTCCTGTAATAACTTAACTAACTTAACTAATACTAATACAGAATTATGTCAGTTAAGTATTACTGTAATAATCAGGGGATATGTGATTTGCACAAGAATGCCTCAGTTAGGCCAGGTACATAGGCAATCAAACCCAAGACCAGTCCCTGATAACGGTTAGCCTATTCTGTCCAAAAAAGTACACAGACACATACATGTGTGACGGAGATCGATTGTACCCCTCGGGGAACAGAACGCTGATCTCCCACATAGAGAGCGGCCGCTCTAAAAAGCAGGCTAAAAACCCATGGGCCAAGGCTGCATCGCCAGAGCGTCCTATGTGGTGTCGGAGAGTGAGGTTTAACATACCTCACAGCTACCTGCTGGCCACCGTTACACATGCCTAATCTGAGATAAACACATGCACACACATACATACTATATCTAAATATAGAATGGATATTTTGAGAAGTGCAATTATGACACAGCGTATTCTGTCCAGATAAAGCAGCTGTGCCAGTGATCTCATTGACACACTCTCTCTCGCTCTTTCTCTCTCAGGCACACACGCACGCACGCGTGCGCGCACAGACACACACACACAGTCACATCCCATTGTGAGCATACTCCCACAACCACACTGAAGACATATCCACACATGCATGCTAGATCCCTTAATGACTGTTATGCTCCCATTTCTTGCCCTGTCATGGTGACAAATAGGAAAACAATGGTGTTATGTCTGTGTAAAACACACAGAAAGGTGGGCACACAACAACGCCCACGTTTTATTTATCATGACAATTACAGTAGCAATAACTAAATATCTGCATTTGGACAGAAGAGCAACACATCTTGTCTTCATGTGTGATGTCACAGATCTAGTCAAAATAACAGTTGTTCAGTTGGGATAGCAACATTGACAATCTATTTCACAGGCAACTTTAACCCCAGTTGTGACAGAAGATTTACAGTACTAGTATGAAAGTCACAAATCAAGGTTTGCTAACTCACTTTTTAAACAAAAATATGCAATTGAAATCCTTTTAAAATATTACAGACTAATGCCACAAACTTAAAACCAGTGCTTACCTCAATAAACTCCATGTGTGTGAAGAATTGTGAAGAATTAAAACCGTGTTGAAAAAAGTTGGTTATTAATATTGATTCTTACTTTTAATGTCCACACAAAGCAAATATAACAATCAGTCCATATTTTTAAAACAAGAATGATTAGATTTTAAACCAGCTATGCTGAACACATTGACACAGACAGTTCATTAAAAGGTTTAATTTTCTGTTTATTTTAGCTCAATAAATACTTTCATTTGATACTCACAGACAATGTTTGTTCTAATATGCTATTTTATGTATGTTTGTTAATTTCTTTTATTTATTATTTTGTAATATTTTTGTATTTTTGTATTTTTCAAACTTTTCTTTATAAAATTAATTGTTACTCGTTTTGAATTGTGGGCTGCCCCTAACAACCATGAGTGAAGAACGTGTTCATCTGTGTGAGACCTTATTACATTAGCCTCAATATCTGTGGCTGTGATTATTATTATTCCATGTTGCTAAGTGGGTATCCACGTGTCTTTCTCAGTGAGTTAAGCGTTAACAGGTGGCAGAACATCTTCGCATACATAGGCAGAGCAGCAGAGCTCTCGACTGTCATTGTGACACTGTTCTGCAATGAGATTAGAAATGACAGCTCTGAGAGCTATACGTCCTATTACATAATTACCTCATAGTTCTGTATGAAATTGCAGACAAACACACCAGTGGAAAACAACAGTCTAATTTGAATTCAGTAAAATCGTCTAATTTGAATTCAGTTAAATCATCAAATTTGATGTTGCGCTGAGTACATCTTGAGTGTGTATGTGTGTGTGTATGTAAGATGACGCTGAGGAAGGAAGAATGAAGTGAGTAGGTACTTGTGTGGTGTAGATTGTAAACTAAACGCTGGAGTTTTTCATGGGTGGTTGTAAACCCTGGAGCGGAGTCATACAGTCACTGGAGCAGGACTGAAGCATAGACGGTACAGACACGCAGATATGATATTGAGAGAAATCAAGAGCTATAGATCTGGAGACATTCAAATGCCTTGTTTGCCCACAAGCTGCTAAATATGTTAAAGCAGCTCAGATGGGAAAACACACACACACACACACACACACACACACACACACACACACACACACACATACACACTGATTACGTGTGTTTGGTTTATTTTCATAAAATGTGTATGCAGTGAGTGTACCGTTTGTGGCACTGCATGCATGCATATTTGTGTGTGTGTGGAACATTTTCCAGACACATTCTCTGCCTTTTGATGCATGAAGAACTACATTATTATATTGTAAATATATATCACATATTAAAACTCTGAAGAATTGATTTGCAACACAACCGCTGATCAAAGCAGCCGATCTTCAATACAATCCAAGAGTCACCAGAGACTAGGGGTAGCTCTACCACTACCACTTCAGTATCTCCTGCAGAATAGTGGCTTTACACAGCCATCGTCTAAACCGAGTATCACCATTAAAATAGCCATACATGTGTCATGATCAAGTATCAAGTAGATTATGGAAAATGAATCTGTTGGCATGACACAATAATCCAAATGGACCAAAATTCCCTGACTATAAACAAGTGCAATTAATTAATATATTGTTTTCTAGCAAAAAAAAAACACAAAGACATTGACTAACATATATACACATTTTAAACATAATATAATTAATATATATACATAAAAATAATATTGCTCATATACTACTACTACTACTAATAATAATAATACATACCAAATCAGCACATATTATTATGTTATTGTATGTGGCCCATCTGATGGTCCCAACCCCCACCTTGAAGGCTACCATTCTACCTCTGTGTCTCTGTCATTCTCTTGTTGATGAAAGACATTCCTACCTAGGCCAGGAGGAGATCTCTCTCCCAGATAGTAACACGGTCTCATATCTTCACTTGCTTTATGGCTCTAGTTCATCCTTTACTGCCCAGACAATCTTCCTCACTGTCTTTCTGTTACGGTTTTTCAGACTCTTTCTCCAACCGCTAATCTTAGTTCTGGTATTTTATTAAAAACATAAGATGACCTGACACATACCCAGAGAGAAATAAGTGTAAGTTTATAAATAAACAGAGGAAGAAAATCTTTAAGTTCCACAATTAATTAAGATTAGGTTCCGTAGGTTCCGTTAGGTTCCGCTCGTAGCAAGAGCTGCTACGAGCTGTAAACTGACTTTTCAACTGAAGAATAAATCAACACTGGCAGATTTAACATCTATCTGGAAACAGAACTGCAACCTAACAGAGGGGTCAGAGGTCAGGGAAAGTATGTAAATTCCTGTTTACTTCCTGTTTAGAAGTTCCAGCCTTCTGTCTTGTTCCTGGAACATCCATGTCCAAGATTTTATAATTACACAAAGATGGAGCGTTGTAATGCAGTTCAATAGAGCTCAAATGGAATGCCTTTGGTCTCTTAAGTGGGCATGTCACCAAAGGCATTTTGCTGTGGAGGCTGATATAAGCAGTGCCCAGGCAGCATAATCTACCATGCATGACTTGAAACAGTCCATTTACCCCAAAACAGTTCAGTGCAGATATACGGTTGTGGCCTCAGATTCATCGTAGGTGCTTGGGAATTAACGTTATATACTCAAAAAAACCTTTAACGACCCCAGAGATATATTAAGGTCAATATGGTGACGTCCTTGTACCTCCTCATTGACGTGCACACAGTGTTCCACTGGGTCGCTCTGCTCTGCATATAGGGTGAAAAGTCGGACGTGCCGTCTGTTGAAACCTCTCCGTTAAATGATATCCTCCCTGTCCATGTTGTGTAGGGTTGCTTTTGAGTTGCCATGGAGATCATGAAGCACAATGACGGAAAGATGAGTGATAAAGAATACAATGGAATTGGAAGATACTAGCCAACCAACTGTTCGCATAGAGGAGGAATGCGTTCGTTTAACTCAAAGGAAGCTAATGCTGCCAAGTATTAGTGTTAGTCAGCATAGAGGTCTGGTCTGTTTGTCCGAAATATGTGGATGGAGCTTCTTCCCCCATTGATTTGGTCTAAGGGGCTTTGTTGGACTGTTTGGACATTTAAATTGAAGGGAGAAGTTTACGCAAAGTGATACAACTACTGCTACTTTACTGTTTATCCAGTTCTGCTTGTTTTTGTGTCAATATTCATTTTAAAAACGTTTTACTATTATTTTAAAGTAATAGTTTGCTGTTGGTTTCTTTTAAATATCTTACTATAAGTTGAGTATTATGCTGTTGAAAATTCCCAAATGCAGTGATGCACACCTGTGTGTGTGTGTGTGTGTGTGTGTGTGCACGCGTGTTCCTGCATGTGTGTATATGTGCAGGAGGTGTGTGTGTGTGTGTGTTTGTGTGTGTGTATATGTGTGTGTGTGTGCGCGCGCGCGTGTGCCTGCATGTGTGTATATGTGCAAGAGGTGTGTGTATGTGTGTGTGCCCCATACCCATCATAACACTGGCAGAGGGCGGGTGCCAATGTGGGCATCTGTTCTGTGGACGATCACAGGGGAGAGAGACCTGTACACTCAATCACCTTTCCTCTCTCTCTCTCTCTCTCTCTCTCTCTCTCTCTCTCTCTCTCTCTCTCTCTCTCTCTCACACACACACACAGTATACCTGGTTTATTATACTGTATGTATGTGTGTGTACAAAATTCACTTTTTCATTGCATAATTATGAAACTTTAATATTTGTAATTGGATGCAAATTAAATAACAAATTATAAATGTGACCTATGTGACAATATGTGAAAACACCCCCCCCCCACAAACACACACACACACTTGTGCCCACATGCCCCCACGGACAGACACACACCATGCAAATCCCCCCCTACACACACACTGCTTGATCCTGGCAGAAGAAGAAGAAGGCATGACCTTTATTCTGGTCCCCATTATGGAGGAGCGTGTGTGTGTGTGTGCGTGTCTGTGTGTGTGTGTGTGTGTGTATGTGTGTGTGTATGTGTGTGTGTGTGTGCATGTGCCAGTGCATAGTGGACTGGTTCCAGGTTGTGTAGGAGTCATATTGTCTCCAGGGTCGGTGAGAACACAGGTGCTGTAACACCATGAGTGTAAACATAAATAGGCTGTTCAGACTAAGGCAGCAGATCACCGAATGGCCATAGTCTATACATACACACACACACACACACACACACACACATGCACACACAGACACACACAGACATACGCACACACATGCACACACACAAACTCACACAAACAATAAAACAAACATAAAACCCCACAAATATTAGCGCCTGCATTGGCATATTTCTACACACTGACAATTTACACACACAAGTATCTGTAATATGTCAGCGCACATTTTATAAAATGTTATAGACATTTGGAACCACTGATTTTTAAACTGGAAATCCAGTCAGATTTTTTTTGTATTATATTATAAAAGCATCTTGCTATTTATTTGTATTTAACAGTTCTTAATCAATCGGACCTGATATTGCTGTCTGGGATGGGCTTTTTAGCTGCAATGATGCTTTTTTTCCACCAGAGGGAACTGCACTACCACAAATCTAATGAAATGTTCACATTCCCAGCTCATTACCGACTTCTACTACTACTACTACTACTACTACTATTAATAATCCTTATTTATATATCACTTTTCTTACAGAGTTGCAGTTCAAAATACTGTACAGAGAGTGAATACATGCACAGTTGTGCTTCCCATTAAAAATAAATAAAAGAAAAATGTCAACAGGCGCATAAAGGAATACAATAAAGATACATAACATGATATTGACATTACATGCGTTAGTTAAAATGGTTAAATGAATCAGATAAAATAAATATAAGCAGAATTAAACCTCATCGTTTTTGTTGCTATGTCAGAATTTCAGAGTGACGGAGATCGTCCCCCTCGGGGTATCGAACCCCGATCTCCGCAGAGAGCGGACGCTCCTACAAGGAAGGCCATAAATCCATGGACCCTGGACTGCGTCCTATGAGGTGTTGGAGAGTGAGGATTAACACCGCACAGGTACCTGCTGGCCACCGTTACATCAGCAGGCATGGTATAGCGCCATGCTAATCTGGTGGAGGAAACGCATATTCCAGTAGCAGTTTAGTTATGTCTTTTATGGATTATTATATCCCCTTGTACCCATTAACCTCTAATTACCAAGACTCCTTCGTACGAATATACCTACTGTATATTATACAGAATACACATAATATATAATGATATGAGAGTGTGTATCCTATACGGCATATTGTCGTTAATGTGCATGTTAAGTGTGTTTGTGCGAGTGTGTGCACGGTTTGGCCTGTATACTGTATGTAGGCTTTATTATGGTTATTTCTCTTCGCCAGAAATTGAACTTTGAAACGTGGTCAGGTGGTTGGTCTGTCTTAGGCTGTCTCCATGGATACACGTGTTCCCATAATAAACATGGTGTAACCTGAGCCACCATTCAGGTAAAGCAGGTGAGTGTGACAAAGTGAATAATTCAAACGACAACGGAGACCGGTGAATGAGAGAGAGAGAGAGAGAGAGAGAGAGAGAGAGAGAGAGAGAGAGAGAGAGAGAGAGAGAGGAGAAGAAAATAAACTACGAGGCCAAATATAAGTTATACGTTGGTGTGACATAAAGAGGACTGTCTCTAATACGTAACTGTGGAGAGAATGGTATCGTTATGACACAAACATCAAAGGAATCGGGAAGGTGAACCCCAACGACGGGAAATATAAATTCAAGCCATGGAGGAAGAGATCGACGAGGATGGCTCTTTTACCAACATCTCTCTGACAGATGACCCAGGTAAAGAGATTTGTTTTAGCTTCAAAATTAAAAAACATTTAAAATCGTTTTTATTTTTTTATGCGGCAGGAACCCTTTGATATTATTCAAGGTAGGCAATTCATTGGGAAACTATATGGGTAATACTCTTTTCACGCTCACATGAACAATAACAGGAAGTGTCCCCCCGCTGCAGATCTTACAGATCTTACAGATGACCATTACATCAGCCTACTTCTCTTAGTCATATAAAAATGTTTCATCAAGATACTCTTGGTAATACTAAGTATCTATAGACTGTCAGGCAAATTAAGTTAGCAAGTAACTAATTATGAATAAACATCGGTAAGGAGCAGAAACTGTATAGGCTACTGTGTGTGAGAGAGATAGGTATTTCTTTGTGATTTTAGATACTGCAATCCTTATTCTATTGTAATATTAGGCCTATATTGTAAAGTGATTTGCCAATAAAGCCCATTTAATTGAATTTAGAGAGAGAGAGAGAGAGAGAGAGAGAGAGAGAGAGAGAGAGAGAGAGAGAGAGAGAAAGAGAGAGAGAAGGCGAATGCCACTGACCTATAAATGGGGAGTATGTCCCCATGATCTCTTTCTCACACACACACGCCCGACAATACAAATCTGTGCAGTTATCGCCCCCCCTGGCTGCGAGCGCCCGTAACTACAGTGTGCCTCTGTGTGTAGATTGGTTTGACGTTAGATTCGGAGCAGGGTGTTCCATCAACACAGCACATCCTCAACGTTTGTTTACAGGCGATTATAACAAAACGCGTTTTGTTACTTTGCAGAAGGTGAGTGGAAAGGCTGTTAAACCATTTGCTTTTAACGGCTTTAGTTCATAATATATATTTGCACGCTTTTTGGGAAAACAATATAAGCTAACATATTTAGCATGCTACCGCACTGCTGCTTTTACAGCACATACTGCTCGCAGTCTGTCAAACCATACACATTTGATGTGTATTGTGTAACTAGGACCATGCTTTCATGGTTAGTTATATATACATGTTAGTTGCATGTCAGTGTAAATATGTTTTTAACAACCTACAAAAACATAAGAGCTAGCTTAGTAGCCGCTAGCATTTGCGTGTTTGCTCAGCCGGTTAGCAACAACACTGCATCGCAATATGAGAATACGTCTGTTTGTGCACTGCAGGGCGCGGTGTAGCCATAATATTCCAGTCACACACAGGCAGTGTTAGGCAAGTTACTCAGGAATTGTAATAAGTTGCTAGTTACTTGTTACTCCTTCAAAAATGAATGCAATTAACTTACTTATTACTGGGTATTAAACGTAATTAGTTACATTAATATATTACTTTCACAATCACTACCCTGTCTCGCCCCTTATGAAAAATGGTTAATGGAAATGGATATCTAGGTTATCACAACCTTATTAACAATTTTTGCTTGCCTTTCTTCTACAATGTGCAGTGGACAACAGAATTGCAGCCCTGTATACCAAACAGGACATCGAGCACTTCACCATGAACTGCGACATAGATGGTGAGTCTGCTTGTAAATGTGTACTTCATAAAGTTCAGTTTGTAAGTATGGTGTGTATGTGAGAGCCGGGGTTGAGAGAGCTCCAGTGCAAGTTCAGCAGTTTTAAACACTGACACTGGATCTCTTAGGAAACATGGAGAATCAAGTGGAGATGGAGGAGAAGACAAGGCTCATAAATCAGGTTCTTGAACTACAGCACACGCTGGAAGGTAAGGCATTCGCCTAAAGCTGTGGTTTTGAGACACACGACTTCAAAAATGTTTAGATTGCAACCCATCATGTAGTGTATATTTTATTATCCATCAAACATAGCCTTTGAGCTATGTTTCTGATTAGTGGATCTATTAAGGCATTAGCCCAAAGGATTTTTGTGTGTTTATATGTGTGTGTGTGTGTGTAAAGTACATGTTTAATGTTAAAGTAATCATGCATTCATTCTTTGCTCCAGAATGAAACGGCAGGAGAACAGGACAATCAACGGGTGGGATAACGTGCTCTGTATTAACCTTCCACTCTGTTGTCGTTGCAGACCTGTCGGCACGCGTTGACGCAGTCAAGGAGGAGAACCTTAAGCTCAAGTCGGAGAACCAGGTCCTAGGGCAGTACATTGAGAACCTGATGTCAGCTTCCAGCGTCTTCCAGACCACCGACACAAAGAGCAAACGGAAGTGAAGGACCCCTGCCCCCGAAGAAACGGGAGGATGGTTTACTCCGCAAACATAGGTCCTTGTGTGTATTATTTATTCACTTGATATTCAACCGAACACCGTGATGGCTGCTGTTGCTATTTATTTTTTGACCCACAAAACTATGACTAAGCTAAGAACATACAGCAGGTTTTAAAATGTCCCCAGGTTTGTTTTGCAGAACGTTTCCACATTACAAGGAGGTAAACGTTACCCTATCATGGGGGTCAGGACGAGTGGGATTTATTTGCATGGCCTGAGATCTGGTTCTAGATTCTGGTTCTAGATTCTTGTGGCGTGGATAAGGGTAATTTGTACCAACTAGTTTCTAAAATTCTCTCAATCAAGTCGAGCAGTATTTGCAAATAATGTTCAGTGGTGGACCGATATCACAGATAATGTCAAAGTCAGTCATTTTCTTAATTCAAATGTATTATGCTTTGATACATTGACCCTCTTTCATTTAACAAACTTGGAGTCACCAACATTGTGTTGCCCAATTTGGTAATATGCTCTACTGTGCATCAATCTGGCTCTTTTGTTCAACAAACTATGAAAATGTTTGCAAATACAGTTTGAACCTAGTCTCTCTATTTTACCTTCATAACCTTTATCAGAACATCCTCCCTGAACTGTTGGCTCTAAGTTTTATTATGGCAGCAAAACTACATTTGCTTTAGTCTCCACTGTTCAATATAACTGAGAATGTTAAATATGGTACATTAATTGCATGTTTTACAACATTTTCTTTTGTGACACATCTAATATTAAATAATTAAATTACAGAATTTTTATCATTAAATATTTTTTAACTGGAAGAAAATCTTAGCCAATGTTCAAAGCTTTTGTGTGTAAAAGCACAGAATACTTAGTTGTAATGTGCCTAGATATCTACAGTAGATCTCCACATCAATGTTTTGTCTTAAATGTGGGTCCTTTTTAAAGTTACTGTTAATATAAAGACTGGACATTGTGGTAAAATGTCAGTATTTGTTATACTTTTCATTCAGTTTTCAAAAAATGAAGCATTAAGGGTGAAACCCCTTCAAAGCATAGTGATACATGTAAATGATCTGGCATGGTTGAAGTTAATGAGTGAAAACATTGTGTAATCCTCCTTTAAACAATGTGCAGAGGTTGGGAAAGCATATCGGAATACACCAGATGGTGTAAGGGAGAGAGAACATGCTATCTGCAAAAGGAAAATAAAGCGGTTTTAAGTACTATTGATCCACTAATAGGGAAGAGAAATGCACTGGTGTAGCTTCTGTGTTAATCCAGAAAATGGGCCGATCTCAACATTGAGTCTGAGCTACTTTGCTTGTTTTTCTTTAACAATAAGGAACAATAGACCACTAGATTATCATACAGATTTTGACGCAAGGAGTTTACAGGTCCATTAGTCGATCGAGAATGGTTAGTACCTGACCTGTAGTAGTGTCAGTCATTCCTGGTGCTACTGTACAATTTAAACATTTGTATTTAGAAAGGCTGCACAGCACCCCTCTGTAAATCCAGTAATCTATTAAAGTTGTTTTATTTTGATGTCAATTTGTTGTACAGTATATAATGCTTAAATTTCCCATTTCCCCATGGTCATGTTAATTAGGTATTCATCCGCAGAAACTACCTTTTGTGTAGATTATGTACATTTCAACTTATTTGCCTATTAACATTTCTTTTTGTTGAAATAAAAATGTAAGTCTGCTTATTTCAACTGGGTGTGTTCATTAACCAACTGCTATGGCAAGTGCAAAGGCATGCAAAATGATAAGCACCCCATTGCAAACAAAGTTGTCACTTGTATTAAATATATTTTATTAATTCCAAGAGCAACATACAATTGCAAACCTGCCATTGTTGAGCAAACATGGGAAAAAAAAAAGCTTGACAATACAAAAAAATAAAGTAATTTCAAGATAAACAGTCTAGAAAACGAATTCTGGCAATTTGTTTTGATGAGGAAACTGGCTTCTATCCACTCTAAAATGGATTAATCAATGTCAAACTATGCAAATGGTTCAAATTTGCTGGAATCTGAAAGCTGCTCTCAGGTCCAGCCTTTCCTCTTTTAGATAAATGAGTTAACAGTACAGCAAGCCAAATGAGGCCTAGGTTCAAAGTAAGCAAATCTGTGCCAAACAGAATAAGAAAAGAGTAAGAATACATACAAATTACACAAAATTGCATTGGTTTATACTGACATACAAACTAAAAAATAAATAGGTGATCAGTGCCGATCTTTTTGATCCTCAGCTTGCAAACAATATAAACTAACAATAACCTGCTAATACAAACAAAACGCTTAAAAGAACTCGACTTCCTGTAATAAATTACCTTAACGTCTAACAGAACACCTGTTTTCTAAATTACTTCAACAATATCTTAATACTATGCTGATCCTCTAGTGTTCTGCCACATTCGTAACATCTCAAAATACTTTTTAATAATATTGCCTTCTCTTCCCCAAGAACCCAACAATTCTCAAAATCTGCACATTCAAAAACCTTAAAGAGTTGACTTCAAACACATCTGACTGGAGGAGACGAGATGCTAGAAAAACCTAAATCTACCGCACCAGATGTTTTCTATGCTCTGCGGTGTGCAGAACTAGAGGAGTTACACAACGGCTCTGCCGTCTTGCTCTCCAAGCAGAGCCAGGACTGTTGGTATTTTGCAGTGTAACCCCAAAGCTCTCCGATGTACCATTTTCAGATAGGAAGACTGAAAGGTGTGCAAAGGAAGGGAGGTGGACATGCTGTAGACCGTAAAGTTGCGGGCTGGAGACAGTAGGCAGAATGGGCAGCATGGGAGCGGAGGAATGCAAAACATTAACAGTAGCTGAAAAGCACAAGCTACTGAGGAATCATGTGACAGATGATGGTGCGAAAAGAACAGCATCTTGGTGAGAAAAGTGGCCACGGTGTGTCTGAGGGATGAAGCTGATGAAAGGAGGTGGTTGCTGGAGTGCCACTTGGCTGGAGGAACGTGCGCGCTGTTGCAGTACGCGGAGGCCAGTGGAAGGAGACGAGAGAGACCTTCCACCGCCTCCCCATCCGAACATGTTGGGAGGAGGGTGGGCCTTGTTGGTGAAGTTGGGGGGGCTCACATCTTCAGTCTTTCCGTACCCTCCTCTTTCTCACAGCTTGTTTCTGACTCTCTCCCTCCACATCTCCACCCTCGTTTGGCTGTGAGGAGTCCGGGGGGGGGGGGTGGTTGGGCGAGGGGAGAGAGAGATTTATGAAGACACTGACTACATTAAAAATGTGATGCTAGAGAAAGATATTTAATATTTGAACTTTAAGTGAAAAACGCATCTCCCTCTTCAACGCAATGGGGTGCTGTCTCAGAAGCGCCACCTCCCAAATTGGACACACATTACCTGGGAGGCTGGGAGATTGTTCTCATGTACAGAGCCAGGGCTGTGTAGCAACTAGGGCTGTACCGAGAAGTAACCAAAACCAAAATTCTGAACATCTAACTGACGTAATTTTCCAATGTCCTGTTCAATCAAAAGTAAAAAGTAGGACGCGTGTTTTACAGATAAGCCTATTTGTCAGCACCTGGACACCATCTTGAAATCGTGACAATCCCAGCCACAGCAATAAACAAGCAGCATGATAAACATAGGCTGCCTACAGGACACAGCATAGTAAGTAAACTGCCAATATATTTTACATTACGCTAATAATTATAACTCCATCCATGTAGCTTTAATTATTTAATGTTTTAGCCCAACTCTAAAGTATCATGCTTTTACAAATATTCTGTGTTTACAAAAGCTGATGTTAATACTAAAAAAAAATTGTTCAGGTCAAATCATCCAGCCCTAGTAGCAACACCAGAATATTTTTCAGAAAACATAAAACAGACAACTAGTGGACCGCAAGGAGACATTCGCTGAATTAGACAAAAAGTTAATTAGTTTACAATCGTTGACTCCACCAACGTAACCTTGTATGCAGTGAAAATAGGAAAGTTCTCGTCTCAAGTAAAGCCACTTTCTTTATAACAAAATATTGATAAATATAAGTATTTATGCAGAGACATATTGTGACATACCACAGTATTCTATTATGTGGGATCACCCCCTCCCAGTATTAATCAAGTCAGTTGTTCCAATACTCTACACAAATCGGTGTAGCCGTGAGCAAAACAAACCTCATTGTCCAATGTCCTCTCATCAACATCGCCCTCTTCTTCATCATCCTCATAATCCTCGTCATCATCTGGCGCATGGCTGTCCCCAGCCGCACCATCATCACCATCCTCCTCCTCATCCTCATCCTCCTCCTCTTCAGTTTTGGCCATTATGTCTAAAGGAGCGCATTAAGATGTGTTGGCATTAATGCTGCCTTCACGCCAATTAGGAAGCATATTTAAAATAAATTGACCATCAATCAGAAACATTGTTATTGCTGATGTTATCTGAAAAGAGAAACACAGTTAGGGGACTATTTATACCACGTTCACTTAAATCTACCTTTTTTTATTAAACTAAATATCTTGTTGAAGCATTGTCATATACGTATTAATGTAGAACTACAACATGCTAGCACCCAGACATGCCTTGTATTCCTCCATGTTTGTAGTTCCATCCCACATAACTGTAGGACTACAACATGTTAGCACCCAGACATGCCTTGTATTCCTCCATGTTTGTAGTTCCATCCCACATAACTGTAGGACTACAACATGCTAGCACCCAGACATGCCTTGTATTCCTCCATGTTTGTAGTTCCATCCCACATAACTCGGCTACTCGGGTATCATAAGACAAATCAGTGGTAATTACGGCACACATAAGAATCATGTAAACAATGTTGTTCCGCTGTTGTCATGTGACATCAATTGTTTGTTACGATTGGTTAAACCAATTTCATGGCTTGGCTGGATATTTAAAATAAACCATGAAGCAAACCCCCCCCCCTTAATTTACATAATTATCTGGAATTATACAGTCTGGAAAAACACCTATTAAAACCTCGAGAAACACTTTCACCTGCCGCTGTCTACTCTGTGTGTGGCCTGCGATGAAGCAGACGAGACCACAGAAGCAGCACAAGATGGCTAACGTTCTTATGTCAGCAACACTCAGGTAAATACAACAGGTAGTTTTATTGACGTCTGAAGAATTGACATCACGTCCATATATTGTACAATATGTCCATATAGTAATTATCGTGACAGGCCTAAGAGCATGCACATTATGACTGACGAGTCCCGTTGGCTTGGACGCCATGTCACGATGGCCACTTACCTGCAGCCAGTATATGCACAGTAGGCAAGGTCTTCTCCTCTTTATCGATTGCTGCGCCCCCGACCTCCTCCTCCTCATCCTCCACCTCTTCTTCCTCCTCTGCAGCATCCGTCTGGGGAGGATCCACTTTCTTGTACGCATAGTCGTCGTCTGATTTCTGACATGGCAAAAGACAACTGGATCATGGGATCACTGTTCAAGAGGGGGCCTCACGCACACCAGTGCATTGCCTTCACAAGCAAAAAACTAGACGCAGAGAATGTTTTGTTCTCCACGTGTTATTATTATTTTTGTAATGATTGAAACAATCTTATGTTTCATATTTGTTAAATGTTCAATGTAGAGGTCGACCGATGGTGTTTTTTTTTTTTAAATGAGTCATTTCATGCTCCTTTCTACTTGACACAGTTCCTTGACTTCTCAATGCAATGTAGTAGACAAGCTTAGGTAAAAATACCACATAGATTATGTGGAATAGCACCATCATACCACGACCCTCCCAGATAATGGTCCGTTTTCAGTGACTGTTGCTAAATTTAACAAGACACTGCCCACCCCTTTACTGCTATTAGTACTCAAACGTTCAAACGCGGTTTGAACATAGTTTTATGGGTGTATGTATGTATGTGTATAT
>JAODOY010021055.1:0-11456 GCA_025399855.1 Forbesichthys papilliferus
ACTGCCCCCCCCCCCCCCTTCCCCCACCCGCACCCTGATCCACCCCCCCATCCCTTCTCTATAGCCAACCACACACACACATCTCTTCATATTCATGCAACTTTCAATCAGAATCCGACTCCATTGTTCTCAGCAAGGGTCATGAGATATGGCTTGATATCTATAGTGTCATCATAAATTACACTGTAGATTTAAATGGCATTGTCCCAGTGTGTATGCAGCAAGTTGACTTCCATTTCCAGCAACTCAACATGACCAGGCTGCCTATTCAAGCGAGTGGGTGCGTGCATGTGTTTGTGTGTGCGTGCGTGTGCATTGCCATGCATGTCCATTGACTGACCCAAATAAGCAGTGTCACAGGCAGGTCAGGCACCAAGCTGTAAGGGAACAACAGCATAAACACACACAACATTGGAAATCTACACTAGGACTTTAGGGGATATGGGACATTTAATGATGGGGTCAAGTATTCCTGTCATTGTGTCTGTCTGTCTGTCTGTCTGTCTGTCTGTCTGTCTGTTGTTTTATTGTAATAGCTGTTTTATGTAATATCCCCTCCAGGTAACGATTTCTTGGAGGACTCTCCTTATCAGCCTGCGAACAGTCGTCTCTCTGACATATTCAGCCTGGCTCCCATCATAGGTAAGGACCCACGCACATCTATGTCAACAAAACAGGGACGTGGATCTGTGTCTTTCTTTCTTTCTTTCTTTCTTTCTTTCTTGAGACAGCGGTAAGCTTATGAGCTTATGTGCATTCTCATAATAACAAATCACTTTCCGTGTCATACCCTCTCCTCTCGTTCTCATCCTTAAAACGACAACAAAACATAAAAACACCGCATGGCTGGACTAAGGTGACCTTGCATGGGGAGATATAGTTCGGACATTAATTGCTTGTAGAGTGGTGTCCTGTGAGGTGGCGGACACGTGACTAATTCAAGTTAAGCGAAGGCTGTTTCGTTAGCGCTGCTGCGCTTTAGTTCAGGTTGCGGGGCAGTTTTCTGTCGTTAATAGCTCAGTTTGAAACTATTGGTTGAAACCCGAGTTGGCATTGACTGCGTGAGTGAGCGAGCGAGCAGGCATGCGGGTGTCTGTGTATACTTTATGTGTGTGTGTGTGTGTGTGTGTGTGTGTCAGGTTGATGTGGGATATTTATCTTTTCTGTCTGCTTGAGCGCAATGTTGACAGTGGCCTCTAGATGGCAGTGTTATTCCCTCATTTCACCACCACACAAGTATTATCTCTGTCCCTCAGTTGAGCCGTTTGTGGGTAGGCTATCTCTAAGGTCTTGACAGACGTGAGTGTGCACATTCATGTACCTGCTGAGTTTTTACATTGCTAGACTGAAGGTGATAAATGTCATGGAAAATAAAATAACAATTCTCCACCTACGCCTGTCTTAAAAGAATGGGTGTATAGTATTTCTGTTTCATCAGCAAATATTTCTCACAATGATGTGTGAGAATTTTCTAAATGTAAGTTTTTTCTCTTACATTGTTGTAAGAACATTCACTTGAATGGAGGCACAAACCTCCTTTGATAAGATATATCATCTGTCATCTCTATTTTCACAGATGGCAGTAGAACAGGATGGTTACCCACAGTTTGGTTTTGTTCCCCAACGGGTTATATTTGTGGTGACTCACTGGGTGTTTTAAATATTTGGAAATAACATGTAACTTTTTTTTCTTCTTCTTCTTTGATGATTTTTTGTTATCATAACAGTAATTATTTTTCATTTGCATTTCTTGGGTTCTTGGGCAGCTATTTTTGCCACTATCTCACTGTATAGCCTACATATGTATTACATACAATTAGGGGTGTAAGAAAAATTCGATACGCCCGAGTATCACGATATTACGGTTTGCGATACTGTAACGATTCTCTAAATCACGGTATCGATAAAAACATAAAAGTGACCATGTACAAAATACATTACAGTAATTCTCAGTCACTTTGGTACATTTTTCAGATAAGAATTGAAATCTCAAAACTACTTCAACCTCCACATCATCAAGTCACTTGTGCGCGTCATGAAGGCAATTTCTCATAGTTTTTGAACATATTGCAAATGGTTATGTACAATTCCTACATTATCAATTGCTCATGGCATGGTTTTCTTTGCTGCAGTTTTTTACGCAACCGCAATGCAACACTCTTTGCGATAACTGTTTCTGATTACAGTTGGTATCCATTGTGATGTTAGCAGCTCCCATGGCCGGTCTTATGCTAGCCCCACACTACAGGACTTTTAGCCCGATTCCAGGCCAGATTTGCCCCTCCCGACAATCGCAGGGGGCAAGGCTGGTCGGAAAGGATAATCTGCCCAAGTGATCCTGCAGCGTGAGGTGTTTACAGACTGAATATTATTGTTGCAGACTGCTTGGAGGCTCCCAAAATTCTAATCATGAATATCAAACAAGTTTGATAGCCATGACTTCATACAGAGTTTGGTTTCTCTGTACACTTAAGTGCTACAATGGCAATGGCCGTCTTTGTATTGGCGGCATGACATTTCTGTGAAAAGGTACCCAACTAAGCATCAAGTATGTAAAGGGCGTAATATTGTCTTCAGTTACAGATATCGATGATTTATCTTTATTACATAATAACTACCTAAGAGCAAGGTGGTGCATATTGTTTAGTTTTTGGGAGTCACGTTTTAACATAATCCTTGCAGAACATGCATCTAATTTTTAAAGCCTATAATCTCTCCACCTTTTGCTGTGGTGGAAGACAGACGAATCACTAAAGACAAATGTTCCAAATGACATAGCTGTCAGTCAGTGGCTTGAGAGGTAACCGCGAGCTGTCGCTAGAGCCAGATAACAGTTCAATGTGACCCCTTCACCCCAAAACACACACACACACACACACACACACACACACTCACACACCACACCCCCGGCCTGAGCTATAGGTTGCCACGGCGAGGACGGCGGGAAGATTTACGGCGGCGGTGGGGTTCGGCGAGGCAAGGAGCTCCTTATTTGATGTCTGAAAACCTCTTTATGTTGATTGACGGCGTGGCGTATATCTCTCAGCCTCGCTGCAAACGGAGTACTGCAGCGAGGGTCTGGGCCCGGGCCCTGCCATTAAATGATAGTTATGGGAGCATGTAGGACGTGTGCGGTGCCACTACGTCAAGGTGGAGGATGCATTTGGGGGGCAAGAGGAGAGATGAAGGTGTGAGGTTTGGGTTGACAGTAGAGGACACTGCCTGCTTAGACTTGCGAGACCACCCTCATCTTAGGAGCGTCCATTTTCATTTAGCTGCGAGTGTCAGTTTGTTGCCAGTTTAGAAAACAATCAGGCCAATCGGATGGTTAGTTGTCCAGTGGATGGTCTTTCCTATAGTACTGTTGCCATGCAGAGAACAGTACTGCTAGAAACAATAGACGAGATAACCTTTCAATTCTACAAACCATATATATGTTGGTTCAGCCAGGAACCAACATATTTTAAAATATAGTCTGGGGAGCACGAATATAAGCACCACAAAATATGTTGTTGTTGTTTTTTTTAATACAAATGTATTTGTTGTACAGAACAAATTTCTCTCAGAGTAAACCTGCTCATTAACAAAACAGAGCTAATTAAAAATATACAGATGATAAACCCTGGAGATTAAAATACTAATTATACCTGCAGTATTACAATATCCTGCTGTAACTAACTATTGTATTCTATTTACACCCTGAGGTTACATTTCAAGAGCTGACATTTGAAGCCTTTCCTTTTTAATCGAACAAACTGAAGATCAAGGGTTGACTATTGATGATGAGGAATTGTACCGTTAGAACAACTGTAGGTCCATATTTCAAATTGTGTGCTGTGGAACGTGTCTCATGTTTACATAGGCAGTAAAGCCCAGGGGATCCCAGGATAAAGGAAACTAGGCTATCATAATGCGTCTGTAATACTTTAATAGGTCCCATACCTCCGCCTGGAGCCTGTAATCTCTGATGACTCAAACACATACAGGGAGCTGATGCACTAATCCCCCACCTCGCACACAAACACACCCAATCCACCAAGTATGCCAACTGTCCATTGATTAACTAACACCTGTTAATCTCATAACACCAGCATTGGGGTCTAATTTTACGAAGGCAATGACTTGGTGGAGTGCAGGGAGGATGACACTCAGAGACACTTAGAAAGCCCCGTTGCATGTATGACCTAATATTAAACAAGACACTCATAGACACTCAAAAATATGAAATACAACACAATCATTAGACACTTCACACACCGAGCCTCAAAATAATGTCCTGTTTTCAGGCTAACCAGCTGTGCTCTCACAGACAGACACAGGGTAGGTGTGCTTATAGGTCTCACAGGGATAGGATGGCTTCGGAGATGTGGATGGGGGCGCTTGCTTAGGCAGACACGCATGCATTTGTATGTGCCTGCATTCACACGCATGCGTACACACACACCTGTTGAGTGTGACAACTCTACCCTGAACATATTCTCATCTGTTGCATTATTAAATGCATTTTTATAAGACAAGCAAAATTGCTTTAAAAATACAAACAATAATGCCTTTTGGCTAACCAACATTGAGTTTCAGTTTGTACCATTGTCCATGAGACATTTTATATCCATTTAAAATGTCATATAATATTATAATCCATTTGACTCCTACAGTGTAAATTCCAGTTTAATCGATGTCAGACAATTAATAGATAACCTCATATTTATTTTAGTCAGCGATTCACATTTTAAAGTTAAAACATTCTGACATTGCTTGGTAAAACTTGGCATAATGCCATTTCTTTTGCAGGCTGCTATTTCTATCAATAATCTTTTATTTTTTATTATTTTTTTGTGATGGCAGCTAGAATCCTGAAGTGCCTATTCATGTCAAATCACTTCTTATTCAATGGTTTCTTTGTGTATGTATACAGTATGTGGCTACTTAACTCTACCTTCACCCGAATAACAGTAAAAATTGCTCCGTAACACCGAGTGGACATAAAGTTTTGTTTTCTTATTACAAGTTGACACATGAATTTAGAGGTTAGAATAGAGAGATGAGTTTACACAAAATGGCTGCCTTACTCCTCCGTTTGCTAAGTCATGAAGCATTGACCCATGGCAGAGAGAGAGAGAGAGAGAGAGAGAGAGGGGGTGAGAGAGAGAGAAGGAGAGAGAGAGAGAAGGAGAGAGAGAGAGAAGGAGAGGAGAGAGAGAGAGAGCGAGAGAGAGAGAGGGAAAGAGAGAGAGGGAGAGAGAGAGAGAAGGAGAGAGAGAGAGAGAGAGAGAGAGGGGGGGAGAGAGGGAGCGAGAGGGAGCAAGAGAGAGAGAGGAGAGAGGGAGAGAGAGAGAGAGACCATTTGGCTCAGGGAAAAGTGAAGTAGGGAGAAGGCAGTATGAAGAACATGAATATACAGTTTGGAAAGTTTCACATGGTTCTATTCATAACAAACCTGCTGCTCTAGGGTCTATCAAGGAAGAGGACACACTCAAGCACTTTGTTTTTCTCCCTGCTTCGAACATGCTTCCCCTCCCAACCTTTACATATTTTCTTCTTTTCCTATCGTTCCCTCTTTTTATCTTGAAAAGTTCCTGCAAAGTACACATATTTTGTAACATGAAAACATACAGTATCAAAGGACACTGCAGCCGTTATCCTATTTACAACAACAACTCTGCAAGCGCAACATTAATCTTCGGTGGGGAAATATTATTTTACAACACACTTTAATCATTGTGTCATATTGCCATGGCGACGGAAGCAAGTGATCTACAGTGTGATCTCCGCAGATAAAATATCTATTTATTATGAGGCAAAATAAATAAACCACGGGAAAAAAGTGACACGGATCAAATAGTATATAGCTGGGCTTTGGCCAGAAGAGACGGGAAGTTGTTCTGGTTAAATGATGGGGTGATTACATGGTAGTAAAGATATTTTGACATCAAAGAACCACAACAGTGTGCTCTATGAATAAGGATGAGTTGATATATTACGCTTTCATTTTACTGGCATCTACAGGTTGACCTTTTAAAGTCAAAATTGTTTGGTAGTTTTGAAATGATAATATAACAGCCCAAAGAGATATTGGTGGCATTTATCTTATACTGCAGTGTGTACTTCAAAGCTTTCATAGTGAGAGAATTTTATTTTTTAAATGGGCAGCGTTTGAGATTTAAAGGATAGTTTAAAGGAATTCAATCTATGGGGAGTTCACACCTTTCTGTATTTTCTTTCCAAGGGCATCGGTTGAGTTAGCAGCTTCATTTACGTTTGATGCTATATGTGTTTTCTTGTCAGGCAGAGTAATATATGACTGAATGTGTGATTGTGTAAACGTGTGTGTGTGTGTGTATACAGTATAAGCTTATGGAAAATGTTTGATGATCAAATGCGGAACATATGCTAATGCACAACATGTTTTTATTTGTGTGCGCAAATGCGCAAGGCATGTGTGTGTGTGTGTGTGTGTGTGTTATTTGTTAGAAATACTTGCAATTCTAATTGTACTCTCATTCCGCCACAGAGATAAATCCCGCCGGACGGGAATATGACAACGCGTCGGTCTGAAACTAGCAAAGACACACCCCTTGCACCGGTTGTAAGAGGGTCTTTTGTGTGTGTTTATGCATGTTCTGGTGCATGTACAGTATACGTCAATGCAGGAGTATTCTTTGTGGTTATGTACTGATAACCTTGTGTACGTGTGCACTACTGTATGTGTATGTATGCCTTGTGAGTTGTTTGTTTATGCTTGTTTGTGCCAGCATGTTTGAATACATTAGTGTGTGTGTTGCGACCCTATAAACGCAACGCAACAAAATTATGTCAGGAATCACAGCGATTAAAACGTTTGTGTGTGTGTGTGACATTGATTCCTGTGCCTTTATTTACTCATGTTTGGTTGCCATTGTCTGCTTTACATGTATTCGGTCAAAACACTACTGTACACTATCAAGTGGGCTATCAACAATAGTACTAGTTTTCACTGAACAATTCTACTGGAGCCATTTGTGCTGCAAGAAATGCTTTGCTCAGTAGTATATCGACCAACGCTCCTCGCTCCAAGAGTGTGTCTTCTGCTTGAGTCAAACCTGTGACCCTCATGCATAACCCACATATTAGTCCACCGTCTAGATCGATTCCTGCATCCCTCAAACTGAAAACAATCAGCAACTTCGACGGAATTGCTGAGGGACAGAGCCGGCTAGTTTGTGCAGACATTGTGTTTATTGCACTTCCATTAAACAGTCTGTCATATTTCTGACCTCATCAACTTCCTCCCTAAGCTCCCCGCGTCGTTTCCCAGAGAGCCGCTCGTTTGCCTCCACAGGCTAAATGACTCATTCTCCACAAACAAAAGGCCCGTCCAGCAACATCAATAATCACGCAGCTCATCGCAGCCCGTCGCTTTGGCTCTGAGTCACGGCAATCTGATTATTAAATTGATATTTTGGGGGTTTTGGTGGATGCTCCAAGGAATTAAATAAAATACACAACAATAAACAGGCATTCATAAAACAAACCGCAACAACAGCTCTACACACACACACAAACACGCAGACCAATAGAATATCTCGCCCCCTCCATTGCTTCACATAGAAATTGATGACCATAAAGTATACCTGCTGCCCCCATGTTGATCCTTCTATCCATATATCCCTTCATATACAGAATGTTGACTAATTAATGAAGCACCTTCGCCCTGGCTCACAGTACATGCTGCAGTTCTCCGTGGCAGCCAGGAGTTGGTTCTGCTAAACACTTCCCAAATCCTCTTCTGGTGTCCCTCTCTCCATGCACCTTGTCTCAGATGAAGGCTAATCGATACGACGCCGTGTTAGATTGGAAACTTGAGGCTGTGTCTACAAGAATTTATTGATTTCCCTCCTTTTCCACCATCCTCTTTTCCTGGCCGAGCTCTTCCGTTCCAAGGTGGGGGGTGAAGGGGTGTTGGATCAAAGATTCTGTGCTTTTGGCCCGGGCTGAGGTATACAGTTCTAGACGGAAAACACAGACAGTGGGGGATGTGTGTTTTCGCTGACCTTGTCCCAACCCCATATATACACACCGCTGTTCTATTATGGATGAACAAAATATGTGAACTATTAGGGACGTACTTCTCTCTGTAAGCATCGTGTTTTGTATGTTGTTTACTGGGAGGCGACACAGCATTCTAGTGTGGGAAGGAGAATCGGCTCTTCTGAGCTTCAAAACCAAAACAACATTTCTGTAGACAAGTCAGGGGGAATTCCGGACGTACACCAACCGAGCAGTGTCCCTCTAATGACCAATAATGGAGCAGAACATTGAACTCAATTTTGGGAAACCGCAGTGTTCCTATAGCAAACAGCGTGGAGAAAGCTTCCTGATGTTAAGCGCTCGTCACTCAACATCTCAATTCAAAGCCTATTACGTTCCCACCTGCCGCAGCGACATTCACAGGCCCGCTTTCATTACCCAGGTTCAAGCAGCCGGGCCTCTCTCACAACTTAATTCAACGCAGCGCGCTGTAAATGACTGCCCCAGCTGTGGCCCATGGCAGAATAACCCCGGGAGCCGGCAGACGCGTCGTCGCGGCGCCTGTCCGTTCGCCAGGCTCGCTCACCACGGGCCAAGAAAATCATTTAGCTAAAGGTGACCAGCTTTGCGTCCCCTCTGAGGAGCTTTTGATTGGATGTGAAGTGGAGAGGTGATTCATCATAGTTAATCGACGCGGCTGACAGCTCCAAATCAGTGGGAGGCAGTGCTGTATGCCAGGTCTGCCCCCCCCCCCCAACCACTACTTTATTCCGCATGCAAATGCAGACAATTACTTCCTCCGCTACACGCTGAGTCACAGACGCCAGGCGCCCGGCCATACACCTCCAGCGGGAGCACGTTTGCGCGTGTAATATCGAGGTGCTAAGTGCGCGCTAGCCGCAGTGGTTTATTTATATAGGCCTTAATCACATTACTGTCTCAATGGGCTGGACAAAACCACATTTCACGTGGAAACAAACGAACAAATAACTGCATGCGCTTCCCGAGCGAGTGACACGTTAACTCACTTGCACACTAACTTACTCACAAAGTAAATCACTCACTCACTCACCCACTCAAGCACGCACACACACACACAGGTTTTGGGTAGGGTATTTTCTACACGTGAGCAGAATTAGTGCGTTGCCTCCAAAACGGGAAATAGAATCATCCAGTTTGAATGCACATTACACAAATACACAGCCTGTTTGAAACTAGATCTAGTAAATCACAACCGCCTGATAATAGTAACAAAAAAGGTTTACTTAACGCATTGTTGTGTATAACATTGTTGTATATAACTGCTGTTGTGTATAACTGCTATGGATGCATCCAAATGCATTCAAATGCAATGCAAAAAAAACGAAAAAATTGTTTGAGAGAATTCAAGGAATTCAGACAACGAAGCAAAGACTGTCTGAGCGGCTTATTATATTGGTGGTTAATTGAGAAGCTGTTTCATTCCATTGTGGGAAGCAAGACTGACTGTGCCTATATGCCTAATGATTGGCAGGTGTTCACGGGGCACAGCCTCGCTCTAAGCCGCTCCTCTAAGCCCCCGCAGACCCACACAGTGTGTCCGCGTGATTAAGTTGCTGGTTGGAGCCCAGCTGTTTTGGGCTTTCAATTGTGCTGCGTGTGTCTCAGCGTCCCCCCCCCCTTCCCCCGTCCCCCCCCCCCGCTAAGACGTACAGCGCTGCGCTATACACAGGGCTCTGTGTTTGGAACAGAATCTGTCAAGTGAATGTTTTACTGGTGACTGAAACGTCTCTATTTGCACATCTGACCTTTGTTGTACCCTTCCGTGTTACGCGAATCTGTCATGTTTCCCGTTGTGGCAGAGCAAATATGTTACTTTTTTAATTAAAAACTTCTTTACTTAAACGGATTAACGGTGTAATGATGCCAAATACAACAGCAAGTACTTGGCAACCAGAGCTTTGCTTTATTTAGTTATTTTTGATTTATTTAACTAGTTCCCCCGTCCAGTAGACAATGAATAATATTACAGTTGGAAAATAATTGATCGTATAGTCGCTTTCACTTTTCTGAGAATGTTTCATGCACAGTACACATCATAAAGGTCAGTCGTGCCACCCTCATGTGACAAAACTAAAACCATAGTAGTCAAGGAGATCATTCATATACATAAAAGACATGTACTGATAGCTAATAACTGCTCCTGGAGTAAACATCTGGCACTTCCTCCACCAGATTAGCATGGTGCTGACATTCTGACATCAACAAAAGGATAAGGTTTTAATTGATCTTATATTTGTTGCATATGATTCCTTTAACCATATGTATCTTTATTGTATTCTTTAACCATTCGTATGCCCCTTATGTTGATATTGGTAATCTGACATAGCAACAATTAGGATAAGCAGAATACCTTATGCATATGTTTTCATTCTTTATTTATTATTTTATTCTGATTCCTTTAACCATTTCTATAATGTTGTTTGTCTGTATTTCTGTATTTGTTTTTGGGAATTACGATTGTGCTGCAATGCTTGTATGAACAGTGCTATATAAATAAAGCTAATTATTATTATTATTATTATTATTATTATTATTATTGTTATTATTATTATTATTATTATGTGTGTACAACTAGTTTGAACCGCTTTTGTTGTTTGTCTCTTTTTCTTTTAATGCTAGTAGTCTATAGCGTGATGCTAGTAGTCTATAGCGTGATACTAGTAGTCTATAGCATGATGCTAGTAGTCTATAGCATGATGCTAGTAGTCGATAGCATGATACTAGTAGTCTATAGCATGATGCTAGTAGTCTATAGCGTGATACTAGTAGTCTATAGCATGATGCTAGTAGTCTATAGCATGATGCTAGTAGTCGATAGCATGATACTAGTAGTCTATAGCATGATGCTAGTAGTCTATAGCGTGATACTAGTAGTCTATAGCGTGATGCTAGTAGTCTATAGCGTGATGTTAGTAGTCTATAGCGTGATGCTAGTAGTCTATAGCATGATGCTAGTAGTCTATAGCGTGATGCTAGTAGTCGATAGCATGATACTAGTAGTCTATAGCATGATGCTAGTAGTCTATAGCGTGATACTAGTAGTCTATAGCGTGATGCTAGTAGTCTATAGCGTGATGTTAGTAGTCTATAGCGTGATGCTAGTAGTCTATAGCATGATGCTAGTAGTCTATAGCGTGATGCTAGTAGTCGATAGCATGATACTAGTAGTCTATAGCATGATGCTAGTAGTCTATAGCATGATACAAGTAGTATATAGCATGATGTTAGTAGTCTATAGCGTGATGCTAGTAGTCTATAACATGATGTTAGTAGTCTATAGCGTGATGCTAGTAGTCTATAACATGATGTTAGTAGTCTATAGCGTGATACTAGTAGTCTATAGCGTGATGCTAGTAGTCTATAGCATGATACAAGTAGTCTATAGCATGATGTTAGTAGTCTATAGC